>JAOYMZ010092234.1:0-10668 GCA_025802335.1 Pinguicula primuliflora
TAGAAAAACTAGTTTGAATACCAACAAATGAAGAAAGGGCATGTTTGCTATTTGATGAATTCTTGTTCAGGTGTAATGGATAGAGTCCTCCTTTACTCGGTCCCTGCAGTAGTATTCTCCCTGTGTGCTTGTCCTTCACAAAATAACCCGAATCAGTTAATACAAAATAACACTGGTTATCACAACAAAACTGATAAATAGAGAGCAGATTTGTATAAGCTTGAGGACAATGCAGAACTTTATTGAGGGTGAGTGTGCGTGTAGGAGTAGATAATTCGAGAGATCCAGTGTTTAGGATATGCAAACCTTCACCATTACCTCTAGCCACTTCATCAGCACCAGCGTAGGGCTCCTGCAGAGAGAGTTGATCAAGGCGAGGAGTAATATGTTGATTTGCTCCACTGTCAGCATACCAAGTCTCATTTTGCATTACACCATTTGCTTGAGCAACCATTGCAGCCATCTCCTCAGGTGGATGCTTGCCTTGATAAGCAAAGTCCATTCGACTGTAACAATCCAATGCTTTGTGACTTCCTCTCCCACAGATCTGACAGTTGTGAGGATTGTTCAATCCAGTATCCGTGTTCTGCACAACATCAGGACTAGAGGTGTTCTGTGATGGATAGTTAAGGATATCATGGTGGCAAATACGGTGTGGCTCATAGGAAATGGTACAAAAGTCAGTATGTGGTGGGACACTTGGCTAATCAATGAACCTTTGGGACTTATCGAAGTCAATGACCCAAGCATCACTTCAGTAGACGAACTGATTCTATCCAGACAGTGGAATTTAGAAGGACTTCATCTCCCAATACAAGTCATTGAACTCATCAAAGATTACTCGATACTTGAGGGCAATGATAGGCAAGTCTGGACACCTGCTATGGACGGAAAATTTAGCTATTGGCTGGCTTGGAACCTAATACGAAGCAAAGCTCCGATTAGGAGACGATTCAAGCGTCTTCGGAGTAATCTTATACCTATAAAGTTAAGCATCCTGGCGTGGAGGATTCTTCTGAATGCACTCCCTGTCGATATGTCTATCAAAAGAAGAGGGATATCTCTGGTCTCGAAATGTTCTTGCTGCTCTCTTCATCCTATGGAGGAATCAGTAGAACACTTATTCTCTTTTAGCGAGCTAGCAGTCTCTTTATGATAGGAGTTCGAACACAAACTTGGCATTCCGGTAGCAATAGTCTCGCTTGAAACTCGTCTTAGTCTCTGGAGTAAGAAGAAGGGTGGGAAAAAAATCACAGCACTATGCCAAATTATTCCGCTAGTCATTTGCTGGCACATTTGGGTGGCGCGCTGCAAGGCCTTATTCCAAAATGAAGACATATCAATCCCGCAGGTAGTAAGAGATTGCTATATTTACCTGAACAAAATAACAGAGATGGGAGGTCTGACTCAACCTACCTGTCCGGTAGAACGGTGTATTACTGCCTCATTAGATCTTCATCTCCCTGCTGCACAAAATGTGGCCAGAGATCTCTACCATTGGTCTCCTCCAGAACCTGGCACATTTCGCCTTACCCTGGCCACTCACAAGCAAGGACACATTGTTGAAGGTTTCTCATCGAATACCATGTCCCAAAAGCCGGATTTGGAAGCTATCTTAAAAGGTATTTAGTTTAGTAAATCACGGCAACATATGACCATTGAAGTTGATATCCCTACAGGTTGCTATCATATTATCTCGAGAACTGGATGCCCTTGGCACGAGTATTGGCTTCATGACAGGATTCGAAGAGGAATGGAAGGAGCTATGCACATCAAACTTCGCAAATCAAACAGGAAAGACCATAAAGCTGCTGTCTTTCTAGCAAAATGGGGACAGGTAAATGGAGATCATAACTTCTTTACTGAATCTGACCTAATACGCATATCCTCTATTCCGCTAATTTGAAGCAGAGCATATCTCTCTGGAGTAAGCAGGTAGGACTGAGTCAAGGCACATAGATAGGCACTCAGGGGGAGGCACACACTCACAAAACTTGTAAAAAGAGGCAAGTCGGGTGCCGTACTCTTTTTCCCTTCCTGGATTTCCCTCTTACCTCGGAAGTTTGCTAGAAAGGGTTTTGAGGAGGCGGGATGATTTACCCACTTCACTTATTGGGGTCCGGACGGGTAGGAGTTACCCTTTGTTAGTTCGGATGTATAGGGCCTAGGTGGGTTGGAGGGTAGAAGTCCTCTTTTCATAGGTTTTATCCACATAGGAATTTGCTTAAGATGGCTGTGGTGCTCTGCTTTTCTCAAACGGACTACTGCCCCTTTAACCAACTTTGGAGCTAGAGAATGAATTTGGGGATGTCTCAACAGCTACACTAGTCATTCAAAAACTGGAGTTTTGCTACCAATGGATGCAAAATGGGTTAAGAAGAGGAAGTAGGTGAGAAGGCTGAAGGCAAGCTGCATCTCCCCAGGTAGGAAACTTTGTAGTGGGGTTTTTCCTTCCAAATGTAGCATCCAAAGAGATGGATCTTCAACTTCCAGTAGACTAGGAGACTCTTGGAGTTGAATACCTGCATTGTATACCTTCTATATTAATGAAAAATCTTTTCTTTGGGGTAAAAAAAAAACCTTGTCCCATCTCCAATATAGATGCTCAATATGCAAGCCTAAATGGGTTGTTGAGACACTACTAGTGTAACAAGTTTCAGAATGGATTACTTTGAGAAATACATTCTTCCAAATCAGTTCTTAACCATAATATGCAACTAATCAAGGATACACCTCATTTGTAAAAATTGATTGGTCTGAAATATATACAATTAATCCGGTAGGATTATTTGATTTCAGATATGTGTCATGTACATTGGGTTAATTTACTAATAGGCATTAAAGCCCATACACTTGGTGACAATAGTAGTCTTCAAAACCAATATCCAGATTGGCAACTAATAGAAAGATGTAATAATAAACCCAAGCTACTTGTACGATATGACAATGCAAGTATTGGATAGATGTCTTAATTAACACAATGAAAACATATTAGTAGAGATATGTTTTCTTTTTGTGAGATATTTACTACAAATAAACACATCAAGTGGATCCATAATGTTTGGATCCGAAAATCTCATAACATGTAAAACTTCTCCATCATACTCCATGGAAAAACGCATTTTTGACATCAAATTGGTGCAAATGCTAATCCAAATTGACTGCAAGTGAGAAGAGAACTCGAATAATGTCCAACTTGGCTACTGGAGAGAATGTCTCTGAATAATCAACTCCATACGTTTGAGTGTATCCATCAAGTTGGTCATACACATTCATTGCCACTTATTGCATCATAATAAATTACCATGCAGCGGTCGGGTAGGGCCCAATAGCCAACTATAATTGAAGATATATCTAGAGAGGTATCCGGCAATAATTGAACATCAGCAAGTAGGTACTAACCTTATGTAGAGAGTCATGGGCTACATAAGACTATGTCGAGAATGGCGTCATTGTGAAAATAATTCTAGGATACCATATCCCTTCAAAGCTTAGGATATGGGATAAGGTTTTTGAATCCCCTAAGTTATTAAATGGTTCAAACATCTTGACCACGCTTAAATTTATCAAGTGATGTAAACTCGATTGGGCATCCATGGGAGTTGTTCTCATTAATACGGCCATTATAGTTCAATCGATGTTTGTATACAATTGTAGTATACAACAATTTGTATACGTCTATATGAAAATGGACTGCCTATTAGTCTCAACATCATTACACTGGACAATTATATCGCAAACTTTGAATCTTATATAGTATTTCACTCGTTAAATACCGATGTATATGGGAATTCAAAGTACGGGGTGATAACCCTGTACTTTGTAACTCTGGTTAACAGTAACGGTGAAAGTAACTTTCCATACACAAGTTGACTATAAGTTTACATTTACAGAAAATATCCACCTTCTATTTAATAAATCATTAAATATCCTAGTTTAAGAACGTGGTTATCCACTGATATGCGACCTTATAGATCCTATAAGCAGAAATAGGATCGTGGCTTTATCGAATTCATTAATATTTTCTCACAATAAGATTCATACCATCTTGTGATATTAGCCGGTATTATACAACGATTACAATATTAAATGAATCATATGTGTGTGGTTAAAATACATGTGCCTACATTGTATTATAGAGAATTATAATACAATGTAGGTAACATCATATTATAGATTGTAATTACACTGTCTTAAATAATGTAACGTCGGAAATGGAGTGCTGCCGGCAACACTCACCATCGGCAACGGCGGAATGCTGGTAAGCACCCTCATCTGTGTCACCCATCCTCCTTTTGCATGTGTTCTAGACAGTCGGAAGGATCCATCACCAGCAAAACAATCATAGAGCTCGTAGGTCGAAAAATTCTGATGAAACCTCACTTTCATCAAAAGCCAATCCTTCTTACCAACATCACTCTTAGCAAAGCCGAAGCCCCCAACCATGGTTGTCATATCCCAGCAGCCAACCCGGCTCCCTGTGGAGCATAGAATGGGAAAAACCATAGTAACCATAGTTAACCAAAGTAGGAACAATCAAATAGACCTAAGCCCTAAGATCTTGAATAGTGGTGTGGAGGAGTATAGAGGAGATCGAGGTAATGTTTTGAACCGTCTTGGAGATATGGAGAAAGGGAAGAGCATCAAAGTGGATGAAATAGATGTGAATGTACTGACCTTCTATTTAACAAACTTCCCGAAAAATGGAGTCAGGATGAGCTGAAAGAGTTTGCAAGGAGTGATGCTATCCTTCACTGTGGCAAAAAAACTGTCAATACTGGGGCTGCCTTTTGGTTTTGTAAGGTATAAGGATGAAGGTAATATGGAGAGCCTGCTGAAAAGATTAAACACCATTTGGATTGGTCAGTACAAAGTACGGGCGAACATTGCAAAGTACAAAAGTGGAAACAAGTTTTAGGAAAGACAGACAATAAATGAAGAACATAAATACCCACCCCTCACTGTGCCAAAGAAGCTGTACAAGAAAGTTGAAGCAAAACAGGCCAAGACAGATATTGCATCAACCAGCAAGACAAAAGACCCTCTTCAAAATCATCATGTCAAGCCTCGCAATACTGCAGCAGTGACAAAGGAAAAGCAGGAGGCAACAACCAGAATGACATTAACAAAGCCAAAAACACTGTTAGCTCAAAGAGGTTCACCAGATCTAAAATTCACAACCACAGCTGAAGACTCGGCCTGGTTGAAACACAGCAGGATATGCAAGCTACAGGAGGGCATAACCTGGAAAGAGTTTTGGAGCAACTTGAAAAGAGGTGGGTACAAAATGTTGAAAGTGAGCCCGATGGGTGCCAATAAGGTATTAATATGGGCAGATGAAGGAAATGATTTGGAAGCATTAATAAACATAGACTTGCAATGGCTCAAAAAGTGGGTTATAAATGCGGAGTTATTGCACACTCAACCACACAACAGAGAAAGTCATAGATGAATTAAGATATTTGGGATTCCTATTTCATGTTGGACAAAAGACATTTTGGAAAAGATTGGTGCAAAACTAGGGAAAGTACTGAAAATTGATGAGGCTACAAGGGATAGGACTTATCTGGAAGCTGCACAAATTTTGATACAAACTGAGATTTTAACTGAGGTTGAAGGAACTATCTGGGTGGTCATTGATGGAAATGAGTATGAACTAAAAATTTGTGGGGTCTCAGAGCAGAGATTCGAGGAGGAACGAATAGTGCAGAATGGATTGACGGAGATGGACAGTAGATCATTAACTAGCTCTGAAAGTGATGATTTTTCTATCTTCAAAGGAAATGAGGATACAGTGGTGTCTGAGGATGAATGCGAGGAAATCAATGGTAGAAGATATGATGCTGCAACAAAGGGAAGTTCACCATACTGGACCACATTGGATAAAACAAAAAGCAACAAAGATAGCAGGGAAAATAAAGGAAAGGAGAATAGCGGTCAAAAAACAAAAAGTTGCAGCACAGAAGGTGAACACAAGAAAAACGAAACCAAGCAGGACAAGGAGAGTCTAGTGCCTAATGGAAAATTTTGGGAACCAGATGATTTTGACTGGTGGCCAACCACAAGTGAAAATATTGCTGGAAAAATGGAAGGAGAGACTGAGAATAATAACAAAATTGATGATGTCAACCCAGTGAAAACAATCAGGTTGCCAGAGGAGATCGATGGCACAAGTGAAAGATTTGGAGACACATCAAACATCATTGACGCTGTGTGTGCAGAGGACACGACAATGCTAGAGTTTTATGAAAAGGAAATATGTCAACTTGTTCAAACATGCCATGAACATCAACAAGCATCTGAGCAAACACAAGAACTGGACAACCTAGAAAAATCTGCGAGTGTATCTGTGGAAAAAGTTGATGGAGAATCGAAACATTCAGCGAACCTCATTGATGAAACAACAGATGGGAAGTTGACAAAAACAAAAACAAAAAGAGGGCAAAAGGGACAAGGCAAAGCAAACAGGAAAGGAAGGACAGAAAGAAAGCGACCAAAACAGAAGCTACAAAATGAAAGCTTGAGACTGGAATGGGAAATGACCTCGAAAAAATAAGAAAAGAAAGCAAGCAACTCACCGGGGGAAGTCACTTGTCCAACTCAATCACTGATAGCTGCATCATGGCTTCAAACTCCAGAAACATGAGAAATGAGGCATCCTCGGTCCTACAATCTGCAAAACAGCTGGGATTAGTAATGGTCGAGGAAGATGATCAAATGGTTAACACACCGGTGACCTTAGAAACAAGAGATATTCAAAAAAAGTTGGAGAACAAAAAGGACAAAGGAAATAAGAAAAAAAATATCCACAATGCAGATTCTCACAATTAACGCAAGAGGAATAGGAGAAAGAGGAAGGAGAAGGAAAATAAAAGAGTTGGTCAGACAACACAGGATTGATTTTATAAGCATCCAGGAAACCAAAAAGGATTATGTGGACAGACGGCTGGTATCAACTATGTGGAGTAATGATGAATTCAAATGGGCATACTCTGGAGCAAATGGTAGAGCCGGTGGGTTACTTTGCATATGGAACAAAAACAAGTTTAAGAAGGAAAACCTATGGGGAGGTGAAGGTTTCATTGGTATCTCTGGTCATTGGAGCGATGATCAGGAGATTTGTCATATGGTTAATGTCTATGGACCAGCTGACCTAAGTGAAAAAAGGAATAATGGCTGGACATAAAAGGGTATCTGAGTGACAAGATGGATGACAAATGCTGTGTAATGGGGGATTTCAATGCAGTCCTGAACACATCAGAACGAAGAGGTGCCAACAGAAACACAAATGCAACAGAAATCAGACTATTTGGCGAATTTATCAGTGAACTTCAACTACTGGACCTCCCTATGACAAGAAGAAAATTCACATGGTACCTATCATCACTACAAGCAATGAGCAGACTGGACAGGTTCCTAGTCAATGAGAAATGGATGGGATCACAAATCAGGATACAAACTGGAATGGAAAGAGAAATAGCAGACCATTGCCCGGTTAAACTAAGAACAGAAACCAAAAACCGGGGACCAAAGAGCATGAAGGTGATGGATTGTTGGCTGGAATCACAGGAATACAAAGAGATGGTTGAGTTTGCGTGGAACAATAGTCAGGTGGAAGGATAAAAAGGACATATACTGAAAGAGAAAGTGAGGATGCTGAGAAAGGAGATAGTGGATTGGAGCAAAATCACAAGGGAAACACAAAGAACTGAGTTGGACTGGGCAAGATAATTACTGAAGAATTATGAGCTTCTGGGGGAAGAGGACACAAACATACTACCATCAACCACTGAAATTTTAGATGTCTCAAACAGAATCAACACACTGGAGACACGGGAGGAAAGGATTCTCAGGCAAAAATCAAGAGACAAATGGATAACCGATGGAGATGCAAACACTGCCTACTACCATAGAGTGATTCAAATAAGGAATAAAATGAATACCATACATGGAATCAGTGAAAATGGGGTATGGATTGACAGTGTGCAAGAGGTCAAAAGGAGTTTCATGAACCATTTCAAACAAAGGTTCACTGAAACAAACAACAAGAGGCCACGGTTAACAACAGCAGGGGAGAATTGCCTAACAGAAACATCGAGACAAGCTCTGACAGAAATCTTTTCTACAATGGAAATGGAAAATGCAGTGGGAAATTGTGGAAGTCACAAAAGTCCGGGGCCTGATGGGATTAATTTTGCTTTTGTAAAAAAGTTTCTACCAGTGATGCAAAATGATATCATGGAAATGCTGGAAGAATTTCATACAAACTTCAAAATTGTGAAAGGAGCAAATGTGGCAAATATAGTGCTGATAGCAAAGAAAACTTGCCCCCAGAAGATTGAAGATTACAGACCAATTACGTTGATAAACTCAATGTACAAGATTCTATCAAAAATTCTAGCAGGAAGACTGAGCAAAGTCCTATCAGAAGTCATTTCTCAAGAGCAAACGGCTTATATAGGCAAGAGGCAAATTGTGGATGGTGTCTTAATTGCAAATGAAACTTTGCTGGAAATGAAACAAAAAAACAACCAACCTTGATTTTAAAGCTTGATTTCTAAAAGGCTTACGACTCTATCAACTGGAATTTCTTGGAAATGATGGCAGCCAAACTAGGGATCCCTGAAAAATTCAGAAGATGGATTAGTGCATGCTTAAAATCGGCAGCTTCCATAGTACTGATAAATGGGAGCAGCACAGAAATGTTTTATCCTACGAGGGGAGAAGACAAGGTGACCCACTATCCCCATTTCTATTCCTGATAGTGTCTGAAGGCCTGTCCATTCTGATTAAGAAAGCTATATCTGAAAATCTGCCGGACCCAACCCTACTGGGAAAAAATAAGGTACCAATCTCCCATCTACAATTTGCTGACGACACAATTTTGTTTGGAGTTGCATCCTGGAAGAATGTTATAGGATTCAAAACCATCCTACGAAGTTTTGAAATGCTATCTGGGCTGAAGATCAATTTTGAAAAAAACAGTCTAATAGGGATGAACATCTCAGAACAGACTACAATGGAAATGGCAGATTACCTATACTGTGGTATGGTCAGAATACCATTCTTGTACCTAGGTCTTCCTGTTGGTGCAAATCCCAGGAAAAAAATGACATGGTTTCCAATGATTGAAAAGGTACAAAAAATGTTACAAAGATGGGAAAACAAAACGTTATCTGTTGGAGGGAAGGTTGTACTCATTAACTCGGTCTTATCAGCTCTACCATGCTACTATTTATCATATCTCAGGGCCCCTAGGATTGTCCTAAACCTGCTAGGGAAGTTAATTAGGAATTTCTTTTGGGGTGACACAAATGACAAGAAAAAAATCCATTGGGTGGCTTGAATAAAATCGGCCTCCCAAAGGATAAAGGTGGTTTGGGAATCAAAGATTTAAATGCTTTTAACTTATCTCTACTTGGCAAATGGGGTAGCAGGCTTCTCTTGCAGGAAAGCAGCCTATGGAGTCAAATTTGTTAATCCATATACGCACAAGATGGAAGACTACAGGTGGGAAGACTAATGACACTGAAAGATACAGATGAACAACAAACTGCAACTCGAGGAAGAAGAAGAGGACACAAATCTCACTCTTTTTGGTGGCAAGATCTACAGGAAAGCCTAAAGGAAGACTGGTTTTCAAACGAATGGAAGATAAACATTAATGATGGCAAATCAATCAGCTTCTGGTCAGACAAATGGACTGGAGATACAACTTTGGCTGAGAGATTTCCAAGACTTCACAGAAAAGCAAGAACAAAAAATTCAACAATCGCACAACAGGGGGAATGGACCAACAATCAATGGAATTACAAGTGGGACTGGAACAGAGACCTAGACACAATAGAAGAAATGGAGCTACATGACCTGCAAACAATCCTATCTAATTTTATATTGCAGGAACATAAAAAGGACAGCTGGTTTTGCAAAATAGGAACCAAAGGCAAGTACAATGTGAAAGATGGCTACTCATCAGCAATAAATCATAGAGCAGCAATGTATACTCCAAAGATGATCAATGAATTGGGAAAAGCATGGAATGTATACGCACCTGCCAACAGGGGCGAATCCAGAATTTGATAACTGGGGGTGCTCATATCAGTATTATACCATGTCCACAAAAATGAAACCGAATGACACATAAGATTGAATCCAGATTTAGTTTAAATGTTAATACTAACTTTACCGGGCATTTGCCCATAAACCAAACCAAACCAAACATACCTAGTAAATCCCGCCCTTAGGCAGGGACATACCTAATTTGAAGTCGCCGAAAAAAAAATCGTCAACATTTTTGTATTTCCTATTGAAACTTTTCGGAAGCCCATCATAAAATTTAATTTTGGAGATCGAATGATATCGTTTAAGTTTTGAATTAACTTTGTTTCTGGATTTTAGTTTTCTTTGACGGCGTAGCCGCCGAATTCGAATCCTATAGTCAGTTCCTTGAAGATTTCTACATGATGATTCTGAAAACGTTAACGGATTGTTGAAGTGTGATTGATACTATTTATTTTTTTCAACACTATTACCATTAAATGAGAAATGAACCTAAATTCAAACTTAATTTTTGCATTATTAATATAATAGAGATATAAAATATTTACAATATCAATAAATATAATATACAAATAAAATAAATAATTAAAAATAACAGATAAATGATAA
>JAOYMZ010092235.1:0-10667 GCA_025802335.1 Pinguicula primuliflora
TTACCCCCCCCCCCCCAACTTCCACAGAGTCATCAACTCCCCAAGCTTTCACAGAGTCAGCAACTCCCCCAGCTCTTCCACAACATGTTGCCATGGTCATCCCTCATCCCCTAACCAAACAATCGGATATGGAGACTGATACCGACCCCCCGCTCACTCTTCATGGACTATCAACTAAAGACACAATCACACGAGGTTTCTATGTGGCGCAGAAGAGCTCTATTTTGGGGCGAATTGGAACTGGTGCGCTAAAGGATACCATCCCATATGAGGTGCCTCTAGATGACTCGAATATGGTAATTGACCCAGGAGCTGAAGGAGGGAGCGCCACCCCTCCACCTGCTGCAGTTTAGCTCTACCCCTAGATCTCCTCCGTTTGTCTGTAGCTCACTGCTCAGTTCACTACAACACCCTTAATCACTGTGTATGGAACTACAAATCTTATCCTGGAATGTGCAAGGACTAAACAACCCCCAAACTATGGGTGCCCTGCGAGATATTCTCAAAACTCAAAAGGTGAACATGATCTTAGTACTTGAGCCTCGCATCAGTGGTGTGGAAGCAGAATGGATTATCAATGCTATTGGATTGGGTTTCACACATTCCTTTCGTGTTGAGGCTCACGGCTATTCTAGAGGGATCTGGATGATTTGGAAGGACCCTTTAATGGTGTCCATACAATCATTTGCTTGGCAATATATTCACGCTTCGGTCGCTCATCCTCACGATAGTTCATTTATGTTCACGGCAATTTATGGGTCACTGAATCCCTCCATACAACATTCTCTATGAGGGGAACTACGTAATCTTGCGAACCAAAATAACCAACGATGGGTACTTGCAGGTGACTTCAACTCGTTCCTATCTAGCAATGATAAAATTGGAGGGGTAGAGCCTCCTCGGGTTGCCGACAATTCAGGAACTGGATTGATTATGCTGATCTGAGTGCGGTCGACTTCACTGGCTCCCGCTTTACCTGGCATCGTGGATCATGCCACGAAAGAATTGATTGAGTCTTCGTGAATCAAGCTTTTCGAAATATGTTCGACATTTGCGAGATCAGTCATCTTCCAAGAGTGTCCTCTGACCACTCTCCCATCCTTTTATCCACGAAGATACAGGGCTTTACGTCAGCGAATCTGCTTATTTTCGGTATCTTAATGCATGGAAAATACACCACCTATGGAAGGAATGACTCTCTTCTCACTGGGATTGCAATCTCCAGCTTGAGGCCAACCTGCTAGGTCTTATTGATTCCATAGCCGAATGGAAGAATAATCACTTCGACGACATTTATAAGACAAAGAGGAAACTTAGCAGCCAAATTCTTGGCCTTCAGAAGGCCATTGCGGACCATTCCTCTTCCTATCTACATAATCTGGAGGCCAGGTTGCTGAAGGAGCTCAAGGAGACTCTCACTCGGGAAGAACTATTAAGAAGATAGAATGCAAGATACAACTGGGTCCTTCTGGGTGACTGTTGTACTTCATATTTCCATGCCAAACACATGTCTAGAGAATCAGTACTGTGGGGAAGGAATATCCAATTACCTGATTCTTCGTGGGGCTCAAATAGAACTATTCTGGTTCAGGAAATCAAGACTTATTGCATGAAGGTTTTTGGAGCAAGCGCAGGACCTTCTCACCATACCGGTAGTCCAGCACAGCAGCTCCCCCAATTCCCTATATCTAGTCACTTCCCTTGGATCCCAGAGCGTCTACTTTCTCAGCTCAGTATGGAGAAAGATCCTCAAAAAATCAAGAAGGCACTCTTTGACATGGATCTGGAGAAGGCTTCTGGGCCTGATGGCTTCTCTGCAGGTTTCTTTCAATCTAACTGGGACTTGATCTCAATTTCTTTGATTCATTTTATTGTTCAGGTTTTCGAGACAGGGGTGGTACCAGAAGATGCCAACAGGAGTATGGTATCTCTCATCCCAAAAGTCACGAAATCGGAGGTTTTTGAGCACTTTCGCCCAATAAGTTTCATCAACATCTCGAGCAAATTCATCTCGAAGCTGATTGCCAACCGCTTCAAACCAGTAATGGCGCTGCTTATTTCATCTCAACAATCTAATTTCATTCACGGTCATTCGATCACAAAAAACATAGTTATAGCCCATGAAGCTATCCATACCATGAGGTTTCACAAGGGTTCAACAAGTTTTATGGCGATCAAAATTGATTTGGCAAAAACTTTCGATCGTATGGAGTGGTCCTTTATCTATGATTCTCTAGTTGATGCTAGTTTTCCCTCCAACTTGATGATGGTTATTAGGGCTACTCTTGAGTCAAGTTCAACCTTGATTGTGTGGGAAGGGCGGCGAGGTCTTATATTCAAACCAAAGAGGGGTGTTCGTCAGGGAGATCCCATCTTCCCTTACCTATTTGTATTGGGTATAGAACACCTTTCTCAGGCTATACAGATCGTTGAAGAACGAGGGTACTGGAGATCCCTCACTTTTGGTAGATCTCGCGACAGTTATCACACCTTCTCTTTGCCGATGACTTGATTCTATTTGCTGAGTGTTCACCGCAGCAAGCTCATTTGATCAGGAGTATCTTGGATTCATTTTCAGTTGTGTCTGGCCAATCAGTTAACACAAGTAAATCTATTTTTTGGACTCTAGCCTCAACTGATGCTGACAACATTGCGGCTGTAAAAGGAATTCTTGGTATCAGATTCACTAATGATCTGGGTATTTACTTAGGCGTCCCCATTCTACACAGGCGAGTGTCTAAGGATACTCACCAAAAACCCCTACTCAAGATGAGGAAGAAAGCTACGCAATGGAACCACAGACGTATCTCGTTAGCAGGGTGTCTTGAGCTCTGCAAAACAGTCATGTGTGCCATCTGTTATACACGTTGCAATCTATCTCTCTGCCTATTTCCACTGGACTTGAGATGGATAGTATTGTTCGAAATTTTCTATGGGGAGGGGATCCTAGCCAGCGTGCACCAGCTCTCGTGGGTTGGGACAAAGTTTGTCTACCGAAGTCAAGAGGGGGGACTTGGATTGCATAAGACCAGGGAGACTAACCAAATCCTCATTCTTAAGCTAGCTTGGGAACTATTCTCAGGGAAGGATAAGCTTTGGATGTCAATTTTCCGTGCTAAGTATTGTATAAGGGAGGGAGGACAGGATCTTCCGATCCTTCAACTATCCAGAAGTGGCTCCCATCTATGGAATTGTCTGTCCAAACGCATAATGACCCTACAAGAACACTCGAGTTGGCTCATTGGCGATGGGAGCTAAGTCCATTTTTGGACGGATGTGTGGAGTCCATTCTCTTCACCTCTACTTTCTGTTGCCTTATACCCCCCGCCCCCGGTGATTTAATGCTAATGGTGAACCACTTTACTGATTCTGTAGGCAGGTGGGATATCCATCGGCTACACCTTCTGCTGGATGAAGAATATGTGACACAAATATGCATGGTTGTTCCTCCAACTGCGAATGCTAGCCCTGAAAGCTTCATCTGGAAGTACACAGCTAATGGACAGTTCTCTTGTGCTATAGCCATAGACGTCCTCATTGCTCAACCAGCTCCACCTGAGGCCGCTATATGGAAGAAAATTTTGCAGTTACATATTCCAGAAAACATAAAAACATCCTATGGAAACTGATGCATAACGCTATATGGACGAACTCAGAAAGGCATAGGCGTGGAATTGCACCATCTAATGGTTGCCATGTCTGTGCATATTCAGAATCAGCGCTACATGCTCTCAGGGATTGTGTTCGTTGCAAAGGAATTTGGGGGTAGCTTCACCATCCTACTTCCTTTTACGATACAGGTTCCATCCAAGATTGGATTAGTTTTGTCCTAACATCTAAATCTGTTTCGAGTTTTTGGCAGGTTTTATTCTGTACCGCATGCTGGAAAATTTGGACGGCAAGAAATGCAGAGGTTTTTGACAACAAACCAATTTTTGGTGTGGAGTTATGCTCGGGTATGTGGGCCTCTGCTATAAAGATTCACAAATTTTTTACCATACATACAGCTCAGTTGCAAGCTCGTCAAAGACTCATTATGCCTAATCCTACACTGCTCATTGATCCATGCAATGTCCACACTACTTAGGACCCTGTCTTCACTCTTCAGGTGGATGGTGCAATATGCAGGCACAATCTACGTGCTGCTTGCGGTGGTGTTCTCAAAGACAGTGGTGGTCTCCGGTTGGTAGGCTATAATGGGCTTCTCGAAAAATGTTCAAGCCTTACTGTCGAGTTCTGGGCTATCTTTCACGGTCTCTCTCTGCTCCAACATCTCCAGCAAGGAAATACCATCATTTACTCAGATTGAAGGAACGCTATCTCAGCCATTCAAGAGCATTCCGTTGGGCTGCCTAACCGGGGCTTGATCTGCAAAATCCAGAACCTTCTGGCGATGGGGCTGGCAACTCTAAGTAGCTATCCGCGCAATCATCTTCCGGAAGCAGATGCACTAGCAAAGTTGGGACTCTCAAATAACTTCATGGGCAGTCAATTACTGATAGGTGATCCATTTGCAAGTGTTTGTCACGATATTCCGTCAGCTTCCATCACTCATGGAGGGGAGTCCCTAAATGTGAATCGGATGATTGCTGAAGATTCAACTCTGTCGGAGAGATTATTGGGGCTCGAATCCAGTCTTCACCCAGCTACAACCTTACACCATTTTGACCCGCCCTAAAAGGGAAATTTATCATAGTTTCTGTTTCTCTGCCTAGTAGGCTTCATCTGTATTTAAAAAAATGATAATACTGAATTAATTTTAATTGTTTTCTAGTATCCATAATATTTTTGTGCATACTATACTTAATATTATGATTCAGGCTATTACAATCTTAATTGATTATAACATTGAGAAAATTATATATGGGAGATTAAAAGTCTTGTTTTTTACCACAAGTCCGATTACTAAATCCTAATAAATGATTACTAATTGAATGGAAAAATATAAAACGAAATTATAGATAAAAAAAGTTGGTGGAACGCTGTCATACCATATAAATTTTAATCTTTTATGTACAAATTATTAACCAATTTTGGTTGACTGAATCATATAGTACACAAATATTTTGAATACTATAGTATTTGTATACTGATCGGTCCACCTCATCATTTACTAACTAGCACGTTAGCACTACCAACCAGATATTAGGGAGCAGGGGAGGTGCAGTGAGAAAAAAATTGCGCAGTGTGCAGTGCCTACGTGGCATGCGAGGATTGGTGCGGCGGGTAGGTGGGTGGTTAATACTTTTGCACGGGTCCACTGACATATTCAATGCTGGTGTGCCACGTAATAACTGCAAGCTATAGAGTTCTTTTGACACTATATATTCTCCTCTCCCCAGATATTACCATGTCACCATTGCGCATGTTAGCAATAGGACTTTTTGCCACCTTTTTTTTTCTCTCACTCAGCGTCTGCAACCCTCGTCCATTCTCTCAACCGAATCGAGACTACATAGATCCTTTCCACTCTTTTGACATACACCGTTGAAGTCTCTCTTCCACTCATGGGATCCAAGAAGTTTAGACTTCAATATCAATTGTAATTTTGTCATGTCAAAGAAGAGTTGGGCTTGTAATTTTGGGAGTGACAATTGCACTCAAAAGTCATTGGAACTTTTTGGTATTTTTCATTTCTTCGGATGATATGTTCAAATTCCCTCAGCAATATGAGTCTGTCACATATGGCTTGACAAGTATGGTTTACCTTCCTACAGTTGTTTGCAAGCTATTGTGGTAGGACATTATGTTTGCCTACCTCGGTAGGGTTCTTTACATTATCAAAATAAATTGTATTTTGTCACCGTATTCCAGGTTTGGTTAAGAGAAGCCACTAAATTAAAGGCCCAGCCCACTCCTCCTCTCATCGCCGCTAAGGGCAACCGGCACAGAATTGAGCCAATTGGTCGAAAAAATCCTATCCAATTTTGAGGATTACGTGCAGAAAAGAAGCATCATGGCTCGATCTGACTTCTCCCCTTACGTTGCACCATTGTGGTGCGCCTCACTTGAGAGATCCATCCTTTGGATTGGTGGATGTCGGCCTTCCTCCTACATTTGGTTAATCTATGCATTGCGCAGCATGGAAATTGAATCCCGACAAACGATGATTCAAAACAATTCGAGTATTCGAAATTTAGGGTTGTTGTCATGAAGGTAAATCGGGTTTGTGGATGAATTGTGGCCTTTGTTCGAGAAGGCGGACGCTCAGCCTGCCTAGGGTACCTCCTAAGCATTGGGCGATCACCCTCCGTCCTGCTCGAATGCTGCCTAAGTACCCATTTAGGAGCGACTAAGCAAGCGTCTAGGCACTGGGTGGACCCTGACCGCCTAGGAACCACTCAGTACTTTCTCGAGCACTGATTGCAGCACATAATAATCAAGTAGGTCTTCAACTCCAGTCCAATTTCTGCGCCCAATCTAGCAATTTAAGCACCAGAGTTTGATTCCCTTGAGATCCTAATAGCAAATGCACATAGTTGGCTAGAATAAAAAGGTATAACTAATTTTTTGTCAACAAAAGTGTGGGAATGATAACAAAGCATGAAGATCTTTTTTATGTATATTATTTACATTAGTGTGATTAGTTCTAAAATTGAGCACAATTTATCAATGTATGTACTATGTATGCATTTTTTATTTAACCTAATTTAGAAAATAATATTTGTGTAAAATATCAAAAGAAGATTTGAATTTTAAGGTGGTCTCTGATACTATACTAGTGTTTGGGATTTCCCCTCATCTCTAAATCTAACGGCTGAGATTAAATGAATCATTTAAAATAAATTAAATAACTCATTTAATTTTAACCATTATATTTATAGATAAAGATAGCATAACATTCATTTAATGAGCACAAATCACTAACCACTTAAGACCATAAAATGGCTTATCAAAAGAAATGGTAAAAAATATCTAGCATAAAGACAAACGGTCATTGTGGGATGAGCTATGTCATAAAAGTCACGTTTAGGCAATGCTTAGACGGCAGGGATGGCCACCACGAACAAGAACTGAGTGCCCTTGGGCGGCCGCCCAACCCTCTGGGCATCTGTCCGGCCCCCCTGGGCTACCGCCTGGACTGTTTAGGCGGCCCAAGGTGTTAAGGTAGCCGTCCGGGCCGACTTAATCATGAAAAAAATTAAAATAAATAAATTAATATCTTGATTTAGGTTATAAAATTTCTACATAACATATTAATTAAGCACAAAACAAACATAATACTATAATTGTAGTCATCTAGTTTATAGAACAAAACAAGAAAATGAATTGGCTAGATATTACAAGGTTGAATAATCAAGTATATGTCCAATTCAACGCTAGTTTAATCAATAAGAAAATGCTCAATATGAAAAAAAAAGATATATTATTGGGTGATGATGCATGTCAAACTCAAGAATGGATTGTTTAAACTACAGATCTAGAAGAAAATAAAAAAATTAGAGTCACCACTTCACTTGAGTTATCGAGAAGTTGGAAGGAAATGAGCATATTAGACGCATAAGAAATATAGTAGAATTAAATTATGAAGATTTTGATTTCGATGAGAGACCAGTGATGGATGAAGAATAGTTTGAATTGTTAGGTAGATATTATGTTAGAGATGAATATGACGAAAATGATGACTAATTTTCGAATGCTTATTTTATTTTGTTGAACTCATTCAAAATTAACAGAGACAATACTTCAACTCATAAGCTGAAACGCAATAAGGAGACGTTGGAGATTGTCACATTGCTGAAACACAAACGGCAATCACAAATCTTACTCAGACAGTGACCTGAGCCTTTACACAATGCAGTCACTCTCTCAAACACATGGAAGGCCATGGTTGCAGACTTCACCACACAGCTACTACAACTCTAGAAAGATCAAGGGACAATCAAAGAGACTTCTCTATGAAATAATATCCCAGACCTCCTTAGAGGATTCGGTTTCTGTTTTTGTTCTTTTCCCCTGTAATAAAAAATTAGTATTTATTAATATCATGTACTTAAACATTTATATTATTTTTAAAAACATCATTAATTAAGTATTATTAATAAAAAAATAAATTTCATATTTTTAAATTAAAAAAATATGAATCGGATACTTAGACGCGCCCAACGCGGCAACGCCCGACAAGGGTTTTTTAGAACAAAAAATGATACATTTACATAATGTAAATGTACATAATTTGTACATAATGTAATTATGAGATACAATTAGCCATCTGTTCTCGAAATTGGTCGCACCATTGGAAAACTCATACATTGAATTGCATATGTTCAAGTTTTGGTGATATTCCGACGAGGCAATCACCGTTTAACGGAGGGTTATAAATCCCCTTGGGTTAAGTAGTCCTAAATAGGGTTTTAGAAATTTCCGGCGACGAAGTCGCCGGAAACCGGACCAAAGCATGGGCGTTTTCATCTACAATATATGGGCTTTCCAATTGTGCAACCAATGTCTGACAAAACGACGTCTACGTGGATTATGTACAAATTATGTACATTTACATTAAGTAAATGTATCGCTACTCTTTTAGAACAGTAGGGACGGGTGGTGAATTAAGGAAAAGGAAAAAATAAGAAAAAGAAACAAAAGGAAAACTTATTTTCTCCTTCCCCAAATCGCTCACCTACTACCAAAAAAAATATTCCGACGGAAAAACCCTAACATCTTTCTACAAGACTACAACTTTTTTTTTTTGTAATTGTGAGTTGTTCTCTGAATTCTATGGATATGGTTCGTGCCTTGTATACTTTCATTTCGTGGGATATTGGTTTTGATTATGAATTTAGAGATGGACGACTTTGATTAGCCTTTTGAATTTTGACTTGTTGAATAAGTCTCTCATATTTATATTATGTTTTTCGAACTCTGTAGCTATAAATTTCCCATGTTTATATTATTTCTGTTTTTCTCAAAAGGATTATTTGAACAATATTAAGATTGGATTATGTGCCGGATATCATGTATAATTCTCTTTTGTTGAAGATCATTCTGTAATGAAGTTGCTAATTTTTTTTTTACAATGCTAATTTATCTACCTCAGGTTGTATTATTGCATCTAGCTCATTTTCATTTGTTGATGACTCTCTGACATTATAGTAACTTCTTTATTGTCAATGCAATAAAGCCATTTGTTCCCATTGACAACCTTGGATCTTATTTCACATCTATTCTAATATTGTCTCTGTTCAAGATTCAAATATGAGATGGTATATTTGGCAGTGTTCAAAATGCGATCAGGGTCCGCCTATTTGCTCCATGCTGGGGCAGCACCATGGCTAAGGATGTGGTGTTGCCGTTTGGTGACCCTGGTTGCATGGTGGCTGCCAAGGCTAGTTTGGCGGAGGCCGCTGCGATTAATAGCCTTGGTTGCCAAGGTGATTAAACACTATGGGAAGATTAATTGTCCCAAAGCATTTTATTTTTAGTTAAAATCCATATTTAGCTAAACCCTAAACATGTTTACAAAAAATATAATAAAAGACTTGGACAACAACAGATGACAGACAAACATAAGACTGAGAAGACTACCTAAAAGAGAAAAGAAACAGCCAAGAATTCATTGTGGTTGAATTCACTCAAATTTGCTATTTTGTTAGCTTGTTATTTTTTATTCATTCAAAATTTGCTATTTTATTTGCTTTTGTAATTATTATTAAAAATTTTACCTAGGTTCCCTTGGCGCCCAGGCACCCTCACCGCCATATGGGTGTCCAGCGCCATTTAGAACACTGATATTCAGACAACATTCATTTGAAATATGTGAAGTATCTTTCTTTTACGAACTCTTCTCTTTTGATTTAAGATGATCAGACGGATACTCCACATTTTTCCCTTGGCTGTTGGAACTTTACTTGGTTTGATTGTATTAGTCTAATTCTTTTTGTTGTTTTTCAATGATAATAACATCATCATACAGTGTTTGAGCTGATAAACCGAATACTTTTTTTTAGTGTCACTGTTTGAGTTGGTAAAACTGTTTTTTTAATATATGGCGATAAAGTTCGACTATCATTTTTTCTTTGTTGTCTTTGCTTCTTGATTGGGTTTTCTTTGGTACTTGAACTTTTTTCTAGAGTGCATTTAATTACTTATTGGATTTTTGGGTTGTGGTATTGGAGTTACTTTTGTCAATTTTTGTGAGCTATGTAGTGTTCTTGGTTTGGATATCTTTGGGCGTGATATCTCATTAAGTCTCTGTTACTGATTATGACTGAAATTTAATTCCCTCATCAATGTGTTTGGTAGAATTTAAAAGAAATTGCTTTTTTCTGTCATTGAAGGTGACATGAGCTTTTCTAATTTTGGAAATATAGGTGGAATGTCTTGTTCTGATTTAGATTGGATGAATAACACTTGCTGAATGACTGTGCAATATATATTCTTATATATATGCGATGGATGTTGAACCATAATTTTGGAAATATTGGTGGAATGTTGAACTCTTTGGAGGGATGTGATGGATGTTGAATTTTCTATTTTAGGGATGAATTACTCTGTTGAGAATTTGGAACTGAGAGAAGTTCAGAAACTTGAGGGCCATACAGATAAGGTTTGGGGCGTCGCATGGAAGCCGGCCACCGGAGTCAATGGTGATCCCGCCGTACTCGCTTCGTGTAGTGGAGACAAAACCGTACGAATATGGGAAGAGAGTCCAGTTAGTGGTTCTTTTC
>JAOYMZ010092236.1:0-10667 GCA_025802335.1 Pinguicula primuliflora
GTTTATTGCCAATAAAAGAGGATGTTGATGTTACCAAATGAATGGTTTATTGTCAAAATTCAATCATATTTATGATTAAAAGTTATTATTCTCAAACTTAATCAATCTAAAGTCGCCCCATGAAGAAAATTGTTAGTCCATTCTTAACCATCACTTCATTAATAGCCTTACAATTCAACATTACAGTTTAAGCCATTTATTCAGGAATATAATTTTTTTGGGAGATATAGGTCTCATCTTGTGTCTTCCTCATCGACTCAATGCCAAGAAACGACTTTAGCTTACCTAAATCTGTCTCAAATTCATGGAATAACTGCTTCTTCAAGTCAATACTTCAATTTCTTCATTATCATCCACGTCATCATCCTATCATCAATATAAATAATAAGATATGTAATACATTTCTAACTTCTCTTCAAAAAAATAAAATAAAAAAAATAAATAAATAAATAACTTCTCTTCAAGAATAGTGTGTGATCGGAGTTGCTCTCCATGTATTCATATTATTTCATCTTGATGGTGAAGCTCCCAAACCAAGCTATCGGGGATATCTTCAAACAATACAATGGTTTCTTCAACCAGCACGTTTCGGAGGGTGAATCGATCAAATTTGATCAACCATTAACGATTAATCCCAATGTGGGCGGATTTGGACCAATAGGGAAATCCCAATGAATTGGGCCGTCTTAACTTAAATGAAATGAGTGAACTGGAATCGGCTCATGGGTCAAGATGTATTGTGAGAAGGTAGATGGCCCCTTCATATAACGACCTCTTCTAGGTATTCAGAAAATATTTCTCACGTCAAACTGGTGAAGAGACTAATTCAGATTAGCTGCAATAGAAAAGAGAAGGCGAATAATATCAATTTTTTACAATTGGTGAGAAGGTTTCAGAGTAGTCAATTCTGTAGGTTTCAATATAATATTTGGCAACTATTCGAGCATTATAGCACTCGATGGCTATGTTTTCTCTCCCCTTTATGGTATACACATTGATGTTGGTAAAATACTGCAAATTTTCAAAAATTGAAGAACTTATCAAATCATTAATTCAAGCTGTGTTATGAACGCACACTGCCTTGAAAGTAATTTCGTCACAACCGTTTTGTTAATCATCATACGCTAGTCGATTTTGAAGGTTACCACAGCCACTTCTGAAAAAGCGTGCACTTTAGATCAAAAATTGGAGAGAAACACCTGTAAATCCTTGCCTGCAAAAATAACTGCTCCGATAAGAAGAAGAAGAATTGTGGTAGTTAATCTCAATCTGTACAGAACCCTAGACGTGACCCATATATATAGAAGAGTAAAACTGAAGAATCTATATTCAATTACCATCTTATTTTTAAAATTTTTTTTATTATTAATATTGGCCGACCTCTTCCGATAAAAGGTTTTTACAATCTTAAAATAAAATGTGAACACTATTTACTTTTTACAAAGTTATTGAAAACTTCCACAACTCTGCCACTTGGACTTCTTTTAACTTGAGTTTTGGTCTTAACTTGTTTTTCCTTAGCCTAATAAGATATGCAGCAGTATTTCGCACATAGCATCCTCTCGGATATATTCTTCTTGCTTAGGCATCTTCGGGCATATACTCCAAATGTTGCATTCCTTTAGGAGATGTAAGGTTAAACTCCAACATGCTGTCCTTTTTCAGTGCTTCTTGCCAGTGTTTTCTTTGTGCAAGCCCAGATACACGGGAGAATGATAAAGTGTCCAAGTAATCCAGCATCATGTAGCAGTACATAGTTAATCCTCTAGAGATATATGTTGCTATATTCATAAAAAAAAATTCAACACCAAGAATACCTTGGCCGGAGGCGGTTGCTAGAACTCGAAGAACACCTATGTTCCTCTTTCTCTTGCAGCGACCAATCGGCCAAAAAGATTCAATCTCCTACTGAGATCCTTCAACGCTTGGAGTTGCACGGAATCTCCCCAACTCAATCAGCGTGATCATCATCCAAATAGCAGAACAAAAATGAGACCAGTCACATAAAGATTGGAAGTTCAAGCCATTTTTCCATTTTTGTTTGCTCATGTGTACCTTGACCGGAGGTGAGCTACTAGATATGTAGCATATCACCTCTGTGGAATGATAGACCACTTGTAAGATTCTCTGTTGGAATCAGACAGCAGCCGAAGTATGTTTCTCATTTAATACTTTGTAATACTGCATCAGCAATCTCTTGTAGAATGGTTGAGCATTGTTCCCTCTCTTGGCTAAGTTGCAGTTAAACGAGCTGGTAGTGTAACTTGTGTAAAAAAGTGCTATCTCCTGTTTCATATCTCCATTTAGCCAGAAATCGTGCAGTTTTATGTGCTACTGCAGGAAGCTTAAGAAACTTGAAGCCCCTATTACAATCCAAATTATAATGACTTGAAATTTTTTTCCCTTGAGCAAAGGAAAAGCCATATACTTAAATGTTAATGTCTTTTTATTTGAATTATCAGGTGTATTACGACACTAGCCCAGTGAGTGAACTATATCTTGAACCCATAATGAATTATGTCTTAAACTCAGTCGAATTTGTGTTACCATTTTCACATCATGTATACAACCCTTAAGGTATACAAACTTTGCGATACTGTCACTTGCACGTTTATTTCCATGACCTTGCGCATACCCTTCGTATCATGAATGTTCTAGAAAGATAAACTAACAACTTTCATAAAATGTGACCAACCTTCACAAACACTTAGGTGACTCACACACCCCCACATATAAGGGAAGTTATTAAGAGCTCAGAGCTCATTCTCCATCACATCCACATGGTTCAATGTACCCCACAGATGGTTAAGATCTTTAAGTAGCTTATGACTATCTACCCCAAGCATGGGCGATTCAGTTACTCTGATCCGTTACTCCCCAATCTTCGGCGGAACCGAAAGGTATCCTACGGATCTTTACCCTCACATATGGGGAGGGCCATCTATTTTTGTCCTTTGTCCCTTAGTGTGGAGAATTCACAATGCCAGATCACCTTTTGAGAGCAAGTGATTTGCTGTTTCTATGCTCCCATTATTTTCGCAACAAGAGTACCTGAAGGCTAAAGAGATGCCTTTCTTATCGAACCGTGGATCCACTCCCAAGATATGATGAAATATTTTTCACATAAAGATGCTTACTTTCAGAGGAATATACCGATGTCAGATCCATTGGAAGTTAAGCAAATTACCCGATATTTGGCGAGTTTGATGCCAGGAGATTTGGTTGAGAACTTTCCATCCTGCTCAGGTTTCCAGATCATCTAGTCGCTTTCATCAAAGGAGATGGGGATGGATGAGATTTATTGAGATGCTTATCCAAATTTAATTGTTATTTACATTAGCTAACTTTCATCATCATTTTTTGTATATATTTTGAATGAAATTAAATAAAAAAATTGAACTATATATATAGAAATTCTTAGGTACCCAATATTATGATTCCGACAATGATAATTGGAATTGGCCACACCATTAGACAACTTATATATTGGAGATCAAAAGTCTCATACTCTATCACGGTTCTGACAACTTTCTCGTCGATAATTTTGTGTCACATTTTTCCTTTGGGTAAAATAGTCATTAATTAAAATAGTTTCAAACTATCTAATGGTGGAAAAAGCCATTCTCTCCCAGACACGAACCCCGAGGTGGCCTAAAATTTGTTTTCCGGCCAATACTATCACACCGGAGCTACAAGATCTCAAATTACAACATGGTGGACGGCAGTTCTACAAGGTTTTTCACTCTTTACTCCCCGGAGATTCACTAGGCGCATTGGGGGGGGGGGCAACTTCCTCCTTCTTCAAGCTTTTCTTTGTTACCTTCACATTTCATAAGCCAACTCCATAGAGAAACTAGGTTAGGGAAAGCCATAGTCCCCATAGTAAACCAACGCAGGTACTACAAAAACGACCCCTTCCCTCGATTAGGACATAGTGGCATGTAAGTGCGGGAAGGGTCTAGGAATTCTGTATTTGATCGCTTGGGACAGCATAATGACAAGCAGGGGGCAGGTACACCTGCAAGAGAAGTAAATGAAGATCAAATGAAATAAGGACAAACTTTCTACATTACTAATTTCCCAATGGACTACAATTGTGAGGCACTCATGAAAACATTAAATGAGTTGGGTCAGGTTACCTCCTTCACTGTGGTCAGAAAACTATCAATATTGAAAGAGTTGTTTGGTTTTGTAATCTATGCCTGTAATGGACGAGTAGAGATGTTATTGAGCAGTTTAAACAATATCTGGTTTGGGCAAACTACGCACAAATGTGGTCAGATTTCAAAAGACAACTGTGAGACAGCGTGTGACAGCTCAAATTGTAGGACCAAGAAGAATAAGCCACACAATCAATAACAACTCTTTCAGGACGACCAAAGCATATAAAGAGATACTCAGATATGATGACCCCCACGAGGAGCAGGACCTCAGAAACATCAATAAGGCAAAGTGAACAGGGTCGCAATGATAAACCATATTGCTCGACAGAAACATGCCTCAGTGCCCAAAGATTGCCCGGATATGATCTTCAAAACTACAACTCAAGATACCAAGTGATTGAAAAATAGTAGAGTGTGTATGCTCAAGTCAGAAGTTGAGTGGTCAGAGTTTCAGGTAGAACTACAAACCAGAGGCTATAAAGAGATCAAGGTCAGCCCGATGGGAGATATCAAGGCCCTACTATGGGAGAAAGAAACCAAAGAGTTAGACACCCTGCTGAAAATTGACATAGAGTGACTTCCTAAATGGACAGTCTCGAACTCCGACAATACTGCAAACCCCCCGAACAAAGATAGACTAAGATGGATTAAACTGTACGGAATATCGTTCTCAAGTTAGACTGTGGAAATTCTGGAAAAGGTTGGAATGATGATCAGGAAGGTGATTAAAATTGATAAAGCAACAACAGACGGGAGCTATCTTGAAGCAGCCGAGCTACTTATCCATACAACACCCATAAAATGGTTAATGGAACAATGTAGGTGGTCATATACAAACATGAATATAAGTGGGTGTGATTGAAGTAGGCGTGGGTAAAAGAACACTTGCATGAACCAATAAAAACATCCACACAGTCGATAATGAAGGAGACACCACTTGGACTGCTGGAAGTCATTACTGCACATAAACAACCCCCTGGTGATCAGGAAGAGAACCTGAGCAATCCATACTAGAATGAGCAAGATGACTTAGGCACAAAACAATCGTTAGAGAAAATTGGGTGCAACTGCATCAAGGAGGAAAAAAACACATGGATAAAAGGAGTAAAGCAAAGGCAAAAAAGAAGCTAAAGGAGAAAATCAAAACCAAACAGAAAACCACAAATGAATTGACTCAGAGATGAATGACTAGAACATATGGACACCCAAAAGGGGAAAAGATCATGAATTCCATCTATGATAGTGGAATCATGGCCTCACATTCTCAAAATCTTAGAAACACGATTGACTCCATTATCACGGTTGGCAAAGCGTTAGGAGTGGTGCATAACTAAAGGGAGGATTCAGTTGCAGAAACTATCATTGCATTACAAAGAGTAGAAAGAGCGGATAATCCTGAAGACGTTGTCAATGCAGATCATAACACTTAACGCTATAGGAATTGGAAGGGGAAAAGATGGGAAAAAAATCAAAAACTTGATAATACAGAACAAAATAGATTTCTTATGCTTGCAAGAAATGAAAAAAAAAAGACTGTCAAAAAAATTTGATAATGGGATTGTGGCCTGATGATAACACTGATTGGGCCTATACAAGTTCTAATGGTAGGGTCGGTGGCCTAGTGTGTATATGGAACCCCCAGAAATTCAAAAAACGAATATGTGGGGAGGGGGAGATATTCTTGGAATATTGAATTTGGAATAATGACAATTCTATCAGCCACATGATCAACATATATGGACAATCATACAATGAGATCAGCTAAGGGAATACTTAGCAGACAAAGAAAATGAAAAATTTGCCTGATGTGTGATTTCAATGCAGTGTTAAATGCATCAGACTGTAAAGGTTTGGGGAGAATGACAAATGCAGAATAGATGCTAGGTTTCCAAAGTCTACTGGACGATCTACACTTAGTAGATCTGCCGATGACCCGCAAAAAATTTACCTGGTATGTTACGTCATTAACAGCTATGAGCCGTCTAGACAAATTTTTGGTGAATTCACACTGGCTTGGAGATGACAGTTGGATTCAAGTAGGCCTTGATAGAAACATTTCAGATCATTGTCCAGTCAAACTTTCACTTGATAGAAAACTTGGACACAGACCGAGATTGAGGGATATAAACGAAAAGCACTGAAGAAAAAAATTACAACATGGAGACAAGCTATAGGACAATGGAACAAACATAGTGGGGGAGCGTTACTAGGGCAGCAAAAGCTGAAAGATTTGAGAGAAAAAAATGAAAGATCTAGAGCTGAAAGAAGACGAGGGTAGCATGATCAGTAACCTGAACACTGATCTCAATATACAGGATCTGAAGACGCAGATGGATGTACTGGAAAGGATTGAAGATAGTATCTGGAGACAAAAATCAAGAATTCAGTTTCTCAGATTAGGCGACTCAAATACAACTTATTTTCACTATAAAGTGAGGAACAAAATGTTATTCAACGAATCTAGTCAAACAATGTGTGGATTGAGGAGGTTGAACCTACTAAAGAATGCTTCAAACATCATTTGCAGCCGAGATTCACAGAACCTATGCATATTAGACCAAAACTGGACATGGTAAGTTGAAATACACTTACTGCGGATGAACAAAAAATACTATACGAGCCATTCTCCGTATAAGAACTCAGAAATGCTATCATAAGTTGTGGAACAAGAAAAGCCCCTCGCCCAAATGGATTAAATTTTGCTTTCGTACAACATTTTCAGAAAACATTCAAGCAATATATCATGGATATGTTATGTGAATTCTGGACCAACAAAAGGATAGTAAGAGGAGGGAACACATCACATATCACACTGGTGGCCAAGATAAACTCACCCCACAAGATAGAAGATTATAGGCCAACAACCTTGATCAGCTCTATACACAAGATTGTGGCAAAAATCTTGGCAAATAGATTAAGAAAAATCATGGATAAAGTGATCTCCCAAAACCAGACATCGTTCATTGAAAGAAGACAGATAATTGATGGCGCAATTGTGGCAAATGAGGTGATAAATGAACTGAAAAAGAAGAAAAAAGAAGGAATCATCTTCAAAATAGATTTTTGATAAGACGTTTAAAACCATGAGTTGCAAATTCCTAGAAAATATAATTGAACATTGGGAATCCCAAAGAGATTCAGAGAATGTCTTAAAGCTTGCTTATGCTCATCCTCTACCACAATCCTAATCAATGGAAGTCCTACAAGTGAATTCTATCCTACAAGAGGTATCCGTCAAGGTGGCCCCCTATCACCTTTTCTATTCCTTATGGCGGCTAAAGGACTATCCCATATGGTCAAGAAAGCTGCACAAATGAGTTTGTTGGATCCTATGTAGATAGGACAAGAAAAACTTAAACTGATTCACTTACAGTTTGCTGACGACACTCTAGTTTTTGGTAAGACTTCTTGGAAAAATGTTAGAGCTTTTAAAGCCATTCTCATAAATTTTGAGCTTCTGTCCGAAATGAAGATTAATTTTGGCAAGTGTCAATTGATGGGAACACAACTAGCTGAAGGAACATTGGAAGAAATGACAAACTACCTTAATTGCAAGGTATGTGATCCATTGTTCACATATTTAGGACTCCCTGTGGGTGTAAACCCTAGGAAACTGAAGACCTGGTCTCCAGTTCTAATAAAATTAACTAAACGTATTCTAAGCTGGGAAAATAGGTCCTTATCTATTGGAGGAAGGGTGAGACTTATAATTCGATTCTCTCGGCACTTCCATGCTACGATCTTTTATATCTTAGGGTTCCTAGAGTTGTACTCACCTTGTTAGATAGAATTTTTAGGAGCTTTTTTGGGGTAAAAAATCTAATAACAGGAAAGATCCACTAGATAACATGTAAAAAGATTGCAAATCTAAAAGAAAAAGGTGGCATAGGGATAAAAAATCTGGAACACTTCAACAAGGCACTACTGGGCAAACTTGGTAGCAGACTTGTGGGAGAAATAGACGACCTCTAGAAGTAGGTACTACGCTCAATCTATGGAGTTAAAGGCAAATTGAGCATAGGTGCTCTAACATATCTAAAAAGGAGCTACAACAACTGAAAACCAGAAGAGGGAGAAGAATAAGCACCAAAGCTGAATCTGAATAGTGGCAGGATCTCCAAGCAATCTTAGGTGAAGATTTCTTTCAAGAACACTGGAAGCTACAGCTAGGGGATGGAAAAAGACTCCAATTCTGGAACACCAAGTGGATTGGGGAAGAAACACTAGCAATTAAGTTCCCTAGACTCTATACATTGCAGAACAGGGACATTGGCTTGATGTTGTGTGGACATTGGACTGGTCCTAGAAGCAAGAGCTAACTCCGATTGAAGCACAACACCTAACTGAACTATCTACACTACTTTGTTCTGTATCTTTGCAAGAAAATTCAAAAGATCACTGAAAGCATAAAAGCACACAAGGAACATACACTATCAAAGAGAGCTATGAAGCTCTTATGAAGCAATTACCAGCAATATTGAATGACAACACAAAAACACAACTCAAACAAGTGTGGAATCTAATATTACTAGCAAAGTACTCTATCTATCGGTGGCGTCTGATCCAAGATAAGCTGCCAACGAAGGCGAATTTAAAGAAGCTGAAAATTCTTGATGAAGATCATGATGTAGCATGTGTACTATGCAATCTGCCAAAGAGCATATAACCACACATTGTATGTATGCCAAGGAAGTGTGGAAACTGATCCATGCATGGCTGAACATACACAGTGGTCGCTCAAGCACCAACAATAACACAATTCATGGATGCCAAGCAGAGGTGACTCACTGATCAAGCCTGGTACTGCTTATGTGCGGCAACCCTGTGGGAAATATGGAGAATACAGAATCAATTCCAATTCGGAGGTGGCTAAAATCAACCAAAAGAAAACAAGGTGCTAGAGAACATACAAACCACACTATGGCGTCTCTACATCACAAAGATGAAAAGCAACAGCATGGTACGCTCACGGGACATCTGAGGATAAATTCAATCCCAATTATGCTAGAATTCAAGTGAAGGCTACCCCATTATCATCGAAGAAAGTTTCTCGCCCAAATCGGAGTCGATTTTGATATATCGATTGATGCTTTTATGTCCTGTGTCCGAGGTACATAGGACCGTATGAGATATTGAGAAGGGTCGGGAAGGTGGCCTACCAATTGGCCCTGTCACCTCATTTGTCAGGAGTGCATAATGTTTTTCATGTATCACAACTTCATCATTATGTGAGAGATCTCAGTCATGTCTTGTATAGAGAACAAGTCCCTATCACTGAGGAACTGAGTCGAGTGGAAGAACTGAGTAGGATTGTGGATCAAAAGACAGTACGACTCTGAAACTGACAAGTTTCATATGTGAAAGTACAGTGGAGCAATCAAACTGAAGAGTAAGCCACCTGTGAGGCAAGAGACACTATGAAGGAAGCTTATACACACTTATTCGAGACCCCAAAGGCCCCCCGAGTTTTGAAGATGAAACTCTTTGTTGGGGGGAGATGTATGGTATGTCAATTTCCTAATCATAAATTATATTTTTTTAAACTTGAGTTACTTGGTAATTTATGGGTCTTAAGTTAATTATGGACTAGGAATTAGATTTTCAAAATTGTGGGCCAAATTCCCACCTCAATCTAATTGAGGATAACCTAGAAACTAGGCAGCTGGCCCGAGTAAATCGGCCTAGGATCCGTGAGCTCTGCGGTTAGCGGCCCAACATTCTCCCATACTGCACGATCGTGAGAAATTCAGTGACGTCTCCTCCCGTACGGATGCAGTGGGTGAAAAAGTGGTCGAGATGCGTATAAAATGGAACTTGGCCGCATAATTAGGGTTGGAAGAAGCTGCAGAAAAGAGGGAGAATGACTTAAAAGATCCGATCTGAGAGTTACACGGTAGGTGGTCAATGGTGAATGTGCATGAGTTGCGGTGAGGGTGGCGAACCATCAGTGGGGCTCTCAGCACTGGTTGCTATGTAGAGTAACCGGTGGTCGGCAGAGATATATGTAGAAATGGTATCCCCGGCCACTCCTCATGGTAGCAATGGTCATAAGGGACTGGATCCGTTGTTATTTTTCTATATGTTTTATTACTGTTTGATTCTACGCTTGATTTGTTTTGGATTGCAATTGTTTCTCCCCTCCTCTATCTTTATACTTTTATGAGGATTTGGATGAGTTGAGTTGCGTATTGGTGTACGGATGATCAGGAGATTGTTGGTGACTGGTGTCAACCGTGAGCTAGGAGGATGATATGGTGATGGAGATTGAGGACATGTTGTGGCAGGGTGGAATAGGAATGTGACTGTTGTCTGGGTGATAGAATCGTAGACGTTGCGAGAATATGAATAGAGCTGCGTGAAGGCGATAACCGCGACATGAAGAATGCGAATGCAATGTGAATGTGCCGTAAGAGACAAACTCTGGCAATGGTAAACAGTTAAGTGAATCATTCGTTACCTATGTGGTATGACTGATCTAATTGTGTTATCAAGGGGGAGATATGT
>JAOYMZ010092237.1:0-10667 GCA_025802335.1 Pinguicula primuliflora
ATCTTATCTATGCTTGAAGAAGCTGCTGGTACTAGAATGTATGAGACAAAGAAGGAAAAAAAAAGACAAAGAAGGAAGCTGCTCTGAAAACACTTGAAAAGAAACAGAGCAAGGTGGATGAGATTGACAAACTTATTGACCAGGAAATACTCCCAGCTCTGGAAAAGTTAAGAAAAGAGAGAATGCAATACGAGCAATGGGCTAATGGAAATGCGGCGTTGGATAGGCTTAGGAGATTTTGTATTGCGTATGAATACGCCCAAGCAGAAAAGGTTAGAAATAATGCACTTCAAGGGGTTGAAGACATGCGAAAGATGATTTTGGAGCTTGATGCTATGGTTGGAAAGATGGATGAGGAAGCACAGGAGAAGGAGAAGCTGGCCTCTGAGTTGACTGCTAAAAGAGAAGCGAGCATGGGTGGGGAGATTAAAATGCTAACGGATAAAGTCGATGCTCTTTCACGGACTCTTGTGAAGGAAACTTAGTGCTCAAGAACCAAGAAGATGATCTTGCAACTGAGGAAGCAAATGCAACCAAGGTATGGCTTTGCTGTTATTGTCATTCTTTTAGAATGAGTTAATTGCTCAATTTCTGGAGTTTTCATTTATCTGTTGGCATCCTTTGTTCTCAAGTATTTCTTGTCCGTTTTCATATCGCATAAAGGTTGAGAAAAGTCTAGAAGAGTTAAAACTGGCGGCAGAACATATGGTTACAAATTTTGAAAAGGCTGAAGGGACTACAGACAATCATAAGAAAATTTTTCAGGAGCTGTCAACAAGTTTGGAAGAGTGTGAGAAGGAGTATCAAGTAAAATCTAAACGAATCTCTGGATAAATATCTAATTAGGTTTTCTCTTGGCTTCAGTTACTTCAGTTCTATAAAATGATTTTATGTAGGGTGTCGTAGTTGGTAAGAGTAGTCTAGACGAGGAAAAGTTCCTCGAAGATCAATTGGGAGATGGAAAGGTAAATGTTGGAAAGGCAGAGACAGAGTTGAAGCAGTTGCAAACAAAAATAAATCACCGTGAGAGAGAACTGGAGGAGAAACGAAGTCAATTTGTTTCAACACGTGAAAAGGCAGCTGCGGTGGACGATGAACTAAATGCCGAAAGGAAAGACATTGAAAAAATTAAAACTGCTTTGGAATCTCTTTCCTATGTTGAGAAAGCCATGGAAACACTTCAGAAGGTACACTTGATGGAATCTCTTATTATCTGTTAAAAAAAGGTATATGTATCTTGATTCTGATGAAATAAAAATGGTGCCAGGAACTCGCTACAAAGTCAGAAATGGTGCGCAAATATAAAGAGGAAATTCGAATAATTTCTTCACAGTTGGCTAATGTTGAATTCACTTATAGTGACCCGGAAAAGAATTTCGACAAGTCGAAGGTGAAAGGTGTGGTTGCAAAACTAGTTGAAGTGAAAGAAGCATCTGCAATGGTTGCCTTGGAGGTTAGTAATTATTACCTATGACATTATCTGATCAAATTCGGTCACATTTTCTGTTTCTATTGGGATCTTAATGTTCTTTTGGTCATGTCATAATGAGACTCCCTGTACGTCGTTGCAGGTGGGAAGTTGCTTAATGTTGTGGTAGATTCAGAAGAAACTGGGAAACAACTTTTGCAAAATGGCAGTTTGAGAAGGAGAGTGACAATTATTCCACTAAACAAGATCCAATGCCACCCTATTCCACCAAGAGTACAGGATGCTGCTATTAAATTGGTCAGCCTTTGATCCATGTACGTCATTATGTTTCTTTGTCGTTCACTATTTCATTGATTTATTATTGTCTTTATTTCCAGGTTGGCAAAGGGAATGCTGCGGTTGCACTTTCTCTGGTTGCATATGACAAAGAACTGCAAGTAAGCTTCCATGAAGCTGTTGTTATTATTATTTGTTTTTCTTTTTATTATTATGAACTATTGTTCTGTTTTCTGCCTCAATTTAGTTTCTACTCACAACCAAATAATTATTCTACAAATTTAATCCTTTATTCTGTGCCATAATCATGATTGGTAAAATCCTCTCACGATCAAAATTTCTCAAGTTGTGTTCCATTATATCTCCTTCTTCCGTATTAGCGCAACTGGTGAAAATTCGTTTTCAGTATAAGCATGCACATTTTTCTTCTAATTACATTTCTTCATGTTGGCATATGATAGAATGAAATCGTGTCTAAGATATACAAATGGGTTGCAGAGTGGTATGGAGTATGTGTTCGGATCGACATTTGTTTGTAAAACAAGTAATGCTGCTAGAGAGGTATTTTCAGTCAAAACTCAAAAGTATTTCGATTCCTTTTCAAATATAACTTTGTCACAATTAAAGAGGGCCCTTGACCTATTTTGCATATGTAAGTACCCGGTGCATGGTTCAAGCCTCAAAAGGAAAACAAAACACTTGTATTGTTTTTTGAAACTTTATTGCATGTAAAACCATTAGCATGTCATCTTTCAACCTCTAGGAAAATGAGAATACTTCACTGTCATACTGCTGAGGGGTAGATTGCTGTTGTTGATTAATTAACATATATTCAAATGTTCTACTCTCATTAACTAGTAAGAATATATTTGTTCAAATTATACTGTTGTATCCTTCGTTAATAACTGTATGCTTCTGGGTTTCTGCATTTTGTACTTTAGGGAATAATATGCATGGTGCCTCAGAGAACTACTAACATGCTACTTCATAGAATCCTTCTTGTAGCCATACTTAGAAGAGTACGCGTGCTTCTGAAATGTGTGTTGATTTTTCCATACATTTCAAATGTTGAATTTGTTCAGCACTGTGGATACGTGATTCTTATTGAACCAAATTTTAGCTACTAGTTCCTATCCTATTCTCATTTGTAATCTCGATATTAATTGCTTGTAGGTTGCCTTCAACATAGAAATAGGAAAACCAAGTGTAACCTTATAAGGTGATATTTTCCAACCATGTGGACTTTTGACTAGCGGGAGTCGGAGGTTAGTGATCACATGCTTTTATTTATCAGCTGGAAGTTCTCTCCAGTCTTACTAATGCTACTGAAATTTGACACGGTCTTTTTACATGTACTGCTTTCCATGCAATCTACTGTTAATGTAGCTAATACGCACATGCTGAAACTTAAATCATAATTTTAGAGGTGGAGGTGAACTGCTGGGAAAGCTACATGCTTTGGCAGAAACTGGATCAAAACTTTCATTTCATGAGAAGTGTCATTCTGAAATTGATGTGACAGTATTTTGCATCTCTATTCCATTTCCATTCAGTGACAAATTCATTAGAATGTGCTTCTCTCCTCTTAAAATCATCCGTGTGACAAAAATATTCACGCGGAGATTATTGTTTTGCATCGTTCATTATGATATGAGATTTTCATTTACATTAGTTGCTCAATTTATTTGCTACTTCAAAATCATTGAAATATTTAAACCGTGTCTGTTTCATAACTGTTCCATGATTATTGTGCTTTAGTTTCATCTGTTGAGGTTGCTTTCTATTTTGTCCAACAATTTCAATTTGTGGTCTTTGTATGTCTAAGACGTGAGCTTCCGGTATCGTTTCAGCTTATACCCGTTGATATGATATCTATGGTCTGCATGATTGAGCATTGGAAATAAAATTAGAGTTGGTTTAACTAATTAAAGTGTCAAGTCTACTAGACAAATTCTGGGAGATTTGATACCATGTCTAAATTGATTCATATGCATTAAAGCCGGATGATCTAATTTAGCTTCGGCCGAGGTTTGGCAATTTAATTCTATTGTCATCATCGTTTCTTATGCACCACTCTCGGAGTTATCCTACACTAATTCTTAATACTCGGAGTTGCTAGCCTGAGATACCTATAACTTTTGGCCAAAGAAATGAGTGTAGTAGGGAAGATATACGTGCAGCTGAAGTTTCTACAAAGAAATTTCTGCACCAGACCTAGTCATGGGGTTGGGGAAAAGGCTATTATTCTAACATTTGTTATGAATATCATTAACCAGTTATCAAGTGTACTACATTCATTAATGATATTTTAGAAGAGTACTAACTCTTCTATTACTGGTTTCAGATTACCCAACTTCTTCCCCTTCAAAGAAAATTCAAAAACCTCCAGACATAGTTGGAGCTCAAATCGCATGATCTCTCACTTACAGAAAACAGGGCCAGGCAAAATGAGCATTATAAGGTTGAAACTTATATCTATTGCTGCATGTGAAATACCACATTATGATGCTTGTTTTCCATTTTAGGCCACCGGCTCCTTTATCTCAAACTCTACTGTAATATCCACCACATCTCTTCCTCATACTGCTACAAATCTATATTTTTGTTTTGTAATACAGCTTGGTGAGTTGGTGAAGAAGATAGAGGAAGATCTCGGAGAAGCAAAATCAGCTATCGAAAAAAAGAGAACTTTCTATCAAGAATGTGTAGCGAAAGTGACATATCTCGAACTGTCGATCCGAGATCATGCCGGGAGTAGGGAAACCAAACTTAAAGAGCTGGAAAAAAAATCAAGGGTATCAAAAGCAAAATTCAGGCGGCCTCCAAGAACTTCAAGGTAATTTTATTTACTGTTTCTGTTGAAGGTCAGTATTGTATTTATAGTGCTATAAGTTGAACCGTAGACTACCATGCATGATTGGGAGAACATGTATTGAGCTAAAAGTATTAGAAAGGACCTTGTGCTATCAGCTGCAAATAAAAGTTTAGGAAGTGTTTCCGTGACTGTTAAACGATGGTTGTTATCATCCATCCCCATGAGAATTTAGTAACCCCATTCGAGGAAGATTGTGGTTCATCTTTGAAACTCACACCATATCTGGGTAAAAAGTGAAGTAGTGTCGACTTAATCTATGACCTATACATTTTGTTTTGATAAATATTGATCTTACTGTTTCTCAGAATTGAATGTTTTATACGTGTTAGTTTCTTCGTTAGATGTGTTATGTACAATTATCTTATTACTTTTCTCCTATCCACCTAAGCTAGTTGAAGTAAGGTAAGGTAGAGAAATCTCATCATGCTCAACCATTTATGTTTGTTCCATAATCTATACATACTACATGCTCATCGTTTATGAAGGTAAGGTAGAGAAATCTCATCATGCTCTATGTTTATAAAAACATATTGATCTTTGGTTATCGATTCAGTAAGTCGTTAAAATTGGCTGATTTGATATAGATCTGCCATCATCTTTTAGATACCAACGTTAGTTTCTTATATCATAAGCTGGGGTGTACTACTGTGCTTACCTCCAACTATTTGACACACTTTAGGTGCATGAGAGTGAAAAAGAGAGGCTCATAATGGAGATGGAAGCAGTTCATATGGAGAAAATTTCATAGGAGAGCCAAATAGCAGCTTCAAAACAGCAGACTGCAGATCTTACTTTAGAATTGGATACTCAGAATTCCATGGTACATTCGCTGTAGATTAATATTGAAAGCTCCATATTGTTTTTGGAAAGCTTGAAAGTTCCATATCAATCTAGAAGACATAAAAGCTCGTGTTTCCTGTTCTTCTAGGTTTCATCAGTTAAAAAGAATCACAATGAGGTTCAGTTCGAGCTGGACATGGCTCGCACGAAAATGAAGGAATGTGATTCTGAAATTACTAGTATAATGAAGCAACAAGAGATCCAAAATAAAATAACTGTGGTCAACCTAGAACGGAAAAAATGGCAAATGAGGTAATATGTTCATTTTAATTCTTGAACCAACTTCTCTATATTCCAAGTCCTGATATATCCATTTCGGATTTAGATCAAAAGCATGGAGATGGATCAAAAAGATTGTTCTTCAAAGGTTGACAAACTGATGGAGAAACATCCTTGGATTGTCTCTGAGAAGCAAGTCTTTGGGCGAGTTGGATCAGATTATGATATTGAATCTTGTGATCCTCAAAAAGCTAGGGAAAATTTTGAGAAACTGCAAGCATTGCAATCTGGGTGAGGGTGAAAAAGATAATGTGTCAATGATCCTGTTTGGTTTTTAAAATGGCCGTTTAGCATTCAATGGCTACTCAACTTTACATCTACTGCTGCAGCCTTGGGAAAAGGGTGAACAAGAAGGTTATGTCCATGTATGAGAAAGCTAAAGATGAGTATACTGACATGATATCTAAAAAGAAGATCATTGTGGTTAGCGAGTTGAAAACCAAATTGCTCCCCATACCTGAAATATATCTGTCCAGTCAATGATGTATTTTATTTTTTCATTATTTTTCACATTTAGATTGACAAGTCCAAAATCACAGTGGCTATTGAAGGGTTGGATCAGAAGAAAAAGGAGAAACTCAAAGTGACTTGGGTCAAAGTTAACAAGTTGGTATCTTCATTTCATCTTACTTTGCATCCTGTATTTTAGATGAAGATCAAATCTTCTTTCCAGCTTGGCTAATATGGCTCGTCTTTCAAAATGAATTTGCGAAGTTGTTGATATTAGATATTTATTTGTTTTTCGGTCTATATTTTCTACACTTTTGCCTGGCACTGGAGCCGCCGGAAGGATGTAACTTCCTTGATGGTTTGTGTAAGGTACCCGATTTTTTTGTTCTTTTATAATTCAATTTGGGCCTAATTGCATCCATTTAATTTAATTGGGCCGTAGATGTGAGAAAAGGTTAAGCCTAATTAACTTAGCTTCCTACTAGCGGATTTTCTGGCATGTTCTTCGCAACATGCTGGGAAATTATCAGTCAAGGCTTAATTAACTTAGCTCACTTCTTTTCTGGAGGGGAACTCCCCAAATCTATAACAAGCACCCTCATTTGCTTAGTTCCTAAAATAGACCCACCTACGAAATGTACAGAATTTAGACCTATAAGCTTATGCAGTTATGTAGGTAAAATTATCACAAAAGTTCTCTCAAATAGATTAGCTTTGATTCTTCCACATATCATTTCTCCGCAGCAAAGCGGGTTTGTGAAAGGAAGAGTAATCTCTGATAATACACTTTTAGCACAAGAAATGCTCCATTTCTTGGATAAGAAGCAACAAGGAATGGAAATAGCTCTAAAATTAGACATGGAAAAGGTTTTTGACAGAATATCTTGGATTTTTGTGACTAAAGTTCTTAGATGTTTTGGGTTTTCTGTATTTTTCATTGATATGGTATGTTATTTCTTCGGTATGGTTTTCTATCTTGGTGGATGGACAGGTTTTCGGTTTCTTCCAACCATCCAGGGGGCTAAGACACGGTGATCCCCTCTCTCCCAGTTTATTCATCATCACTGCTGAAGTTCTGAGTTTAGGGTCGTTCTGAGTAGAATTTTGAATTCTCTCAATCAATTAAAACCTGAAGTAGCCTACAAGCTTCCTACTCACTGCCTGAAGGTTTCTCACTTAGCCTTCGCTGTTGACGTACTGATATTCACCAACGGAACTCGGAAAGCTATAGGGGAAACAAAAATGATTCTTACTGATTATGAGGAAGTATCTGGGCAAAAGATAAATCTTCTCAAGAGCAGTTTCATAGTTTCTGAATCAGCTACAAGGAACAAAGTCCGAAGTTTGAAACTGCTTACAGGAATGTCCAGAACACATTTTGTTTGCTGAAATTCTAGCGAAGCTGCAATCAAGAGTTGAGGGTTGTAGTGCGAAGACCTTATCCCACAGTGGCAGACTGCAACTGATAAAATCCATCCTACAGTGTATTCCACTGCATCTATTTATTTGGTTGCTTCCTAGTAAGCAAACGATCAACAAGATAGAAAAGATCTTCGCGGACTTTCTGTGGGGTACCTCGGAGGGGAAAAAGAAATTCCATTGGAAGAACTGGAGAGCTATCTGCCTTCCAACCTCAGAAGGTGGTGTCGGAATAAGGAGAATACAAGATATGGTCACTGCATTCAGAGCCAAGATATGGTGGAATCTGAGAAACAACACCTCTCTGTGGGCAATATTTATGAACAGCAAGTACTCCTGGAAGCAGAGTGCAGCGATTGCAAATGCTACTCCACCGCATTGTCACAATTGGAGAAGAATTCAAAAAATCCAAATGCTGATGAATAAAAACATAAGATGGAATGTACGTGAAGGCAACTTTCATATACTGTGGGATAAATGGTCTGGAGATCAGCTGATTGGGCTTATTCTGTCTATTCTGCCTACAAATTGTTCAGTGTATGATCTGAGAACAAATGAAGAATGGGACATTATCAAACTGCAGCAGTTCTTTCAATCAAATATTCAACTTGTCCCTCAAATTCTTTCTTTAAGAATACATCCGGGAAGAGACACCCCTATCTGGGAACCCACGGAAAATGGTCAGTTCACTAATCAATCTGCGTGGGAGCTGGTAAGGCATAGAGGCCAAACTCTGGGTAGTTTTGACATCATCTGGGAGAAAATATGGTTACCCCCAGGATCAGCTATTTCTCTTGGAAGATCCTGCATCACATAGTACCAGTGGATCTAAATCTAAAATCAAGAGGTATCATTATCACCTCAAAGTGTGTATGCTGCCAGCTACACCATAGTGAAGAATCTCAGGAACATCTCCTCTACTCTGGAGAAACTGCAATGCAGATTTGGCGATTTTTTCAAGGTATTCTATGCATACAAACTCCATCTATTTCATTGGAAGACAGATTACATCAATGGAGGCGTCCAGCAGGTGGAAAGACTGGCTCACTGGTATGCAGAATGCTATCATTATTAATTCCCTGGGAAATATGGAAGGAAAGGTGTTCTGCAATTTATGAAGACATTCCCATATCGATAGCAAGGATCAAGAGGAAAATTATTCTTGGCGTTCAAGAGATCACTCAAGTTTCAAAGCTGCTCGCGCGCCAAAAGGATGCTGCTGAAATGCAGCGATTACAGCAGCTAAAAATCACACTTTATCCCAGAACAGATTCTGGGCCGAAAGCTCCTTTGGCAACATGGAGTCTACCAAATTCAGGAGACATGAAACTCAATATTGACTTCGTGATCTCTACAGCTCAGACTGCCCGAGGAGGAGCAGGGGTTGAGAGACCATCTAGGAACTGTAATATTCGCTTCCACATAGGGATGGCAATCACTCACTTGCGAACTTACTGCATAATGCATAAAGAAATTATAAAAGAGCTACATTCTGTGAAGAGAGAGGGCAACTCGACCTGGAACTTTTGCCTATCCGAATCGAATTTCCCCCAGAATTTGTATGCAAGATGAGTGCCAATCAACCGAGCCACCAGCTGTCTAATCCAGTGGACCCATAGATGGGCCGCTGTCTCACCCTCAAAAAAAGACGGGTCTCTCCTAAAAGAAAGAATTGATCTCGAGCCTGCATTCCTGGGATGTGTTGCTAATGTTTATAGTAAGTTATTCGAGCTCGGTCCTTACTGCCCGTAATAGTCATGTGAAAGTAGCGCTAAAAGTAAGGAGCTTGACACAGGCAATAAATGTCAAAAAAGAAGCATTAAATTTTCGGTTGGTAAGCGGGGGCCATCCATGCATAGTAGGCTTCAACCATAGCACAAGGCCTGAATTCGACTTCTTTCCCTGAGAGAGGATGGACCGGGTCTCTAGTCTCGAATCTCCTCTGCACCAAAGACAGGAACTGGAGAGTTTGGAAGCAATTCAAATTTAAAGGATTTCACGTGCGTCCTCGAATTCTAGAAAGTCGAATGGTTGGGATAGGCTGGATTCATTAAGTGAGGACTCCATTTCACTCTCTTTTCTGTAGATCCGCTATCTCTTCCGGCTATGGGACTTGGACAGCCTTTTGTTTTCAGAAAAGTAATGAGAAAATGGGTTGCGGGGCGGGTCCGCCCTGCACAGACCCGTGATGAATACATATGTTTAATTTATTTTATTATTTCTTAATTTGTATTATAAATATATTTTGTTTCTTGTTGTATTGTTTAGTTTTATTACATTTTGATACCGATTATAAATTAATAATGATACATGTACATAATTTTAGTGTACATAATTAAATCAATAGGATGTGTACACAAGTAATGATCCATCAATACAATATGTGTGGTCTTAATTATAATAATACATGTACACATTTTATTAATTATATATGATTATGTACACTAAAATTATAAACATTTATCATTATTAATTATAAATAGATAAGTATCAGCCAAATTATGGTGATTAAGCGGTGTGGACAATTTTGGTAGACGCACACAATCTGTAAGGCTTTCCACAAAGGTAAGGAAATTTTCTCCCCCACTTTCTCCCCAACAGGTAGCAGGTAACATATTGTGGGAGTAAATTTCCTTTATTCATGGACACTCCATTGGGGTGTTCATGGAAATGGGATGAAGGAAGATGGGTGGAAATATTTCCTTCCACCCACTTTCCTCCCCTATAATAAAAACACAATAATAATATAATATAAAAAATACTATATAAATTAATATTAACATATATAATAATATAATATCTTATTATTTTAATATATATATTAAAATAATAATGTTGTATGGATGGAAATTTCCTTCTATAGTTGTGGACAGTGTTCTAAAAGGTGGAAAGCGGTGGCGGGGCGCCCCAGGCCCCGCCACCGCCTCGGCCGCCTTGGCGCCGCCCCGGGGTTTCTGTTTTTTTTTTCGGGTTCCATACAATTTATTTTGTGTGTTAACTGTTAACTAGTCTATTTTGTTCTATTCAATTTATTCTAACTCATGAACTCTATGTTTTTAACTAACAAACTTCTGTTTCAGCGCACAAGCTATGATGCCT
>JAOYMZ010092238.1:0-10667 GCA_025802335.1 Pinguicula primuliflora
GTACTCCAGTATATAGCACCAACCCCATGGATATTCATATCTTTACTGCCATATCTCCAAGGTCAGGATCAGGAAGTTCAAGGAAGATTATGTCATCAAGAATATCACAAGAAGAGAAACTAAAAATCCATATAGATAGTATACAGTCGAGACAGAAGATGACATCTCCAGCTGAAACACTAATAGACACTACTCTTATTACAATTCAAAAGAGACTGAAGAGGTAGCAAATACTCAATTAGTGGAGCCTATTATCGGAAACCAAAATGGAAACCAAACTGAAACACTTTGGAACCAGGTTAAAACTTTAGGGATCAGAGTTTCAGGATCGGAACAGATGATTATTGAGTAATTAAAAGCTATTGATGATGCAACTGTAGTTTGTTACGATCAACACCACACATCTGAACCTGCGGAAAAGTTAAAGTAGAACTACGATGAAGATGCTGAGTTACAACATAAGAGGTCTGGGTACATCATCAAAGAAAATAGATATACTTCATCAGGTTAGGCAAAATCAAGTTGATTTTCTACTACTTCAAGAAACTAAGATGGAACAATTCACAACAGGGATTGCACACAGGATATGGCCAAACACAGAATGTGAATGGGTACATAAGGATTCCATGGGACATTCTGGGGGAATTCTATGCATGTGGAGGAAAGGGAATTTCCAGCTAACAAGTTCACACTCTGCCGATGGTTTCTTGAGGGTCAGTGGCCTATGGGAAAACACAGAGGTTAACATCATTAGCGTTTATGCTCCAGCTCTTGTGAATGAGAAGAGACTCCTATGGAATCAGCTACTACAACAAATGACAGTTTCATCGAATGGAAGATGGTGTATAGTGGGGGATTTTAACGCTGTAAGATCTATGGAGGAAAGGGTAAGCTCTACAGCACAAAATGTCAGAGAAATGTTTGATTTCCACAGTTTCATCATCAATGGTAGACTAGTAGATCCACCACTACAGAGGCACGGTTTACTTGCTATGCGGGTAGAGGTACTAGTAGCAGCAGATTGGACAAATACCTCTTCTCCTCTGAATGGATGAATACATGGCCAAATATATTCCAATACACACTAAACAGAATTTTATCATACCACTGTTCGATTCTGCTCAAAGAAGAGGATTTAAACTGGGGTCCAAAGGTGATAAAATCATTAGACTGTTGGAATGAAGCACCTGATTTCAAGGAGATTGTCAGAAGTGAATGGAGCAGCTTTGTTGAAATAGGAACGAGTGGGTATGTCTTGCATCAGAAACTGAGAAAATTGAGAGCTAATCTGTACAGATGGAACAAGAAAAGTTTCGAAAATATAGAAAAAAGAATAGAAAAGCTGAAGCTGAGGATCCATACCTATGATCTAAAATCTGAACTTGGTATATTAAGTGCTGTTGAGAAGGAACAAAAAAAATTGGCATGGCTGGAGCTTCAGAAAGGGATAAGGGACAAAGAGAGGCTTATATATCAAAAATCCAGAAGTAAATGGATAAAAGAAGGGGATGACAACTTCTCTTATTTTCACTCTCGCTTAAAGAAAAATAGAAGGTACAACTACATAAGGGGAATGAGCTTTGATGGTACTTGGGCAGACGAAGTTTCTGCTGTTAAACAGATGATCACAGAACACTTCAGAAAGCAGTATGATTCAGGAACACAAAACAGACCTACACTTGACATCCAAGTTGAAAGGCAAGTTTCTACAACTAACAATGTCTTTCTAACAAAGGGAGGTGACAGATGATGAGATCACAGAGGCAGTATGGAGTTGTGGACCTGGAAAATCACCAGGACCGGACGGATTCAATTTTCTATTTGTGCAAAACCAGTGGAAGACAATTAAACCAGATTTCACAAAGTTTATCAGGGATTTCTTTAGAACAGGGAAGCTCTCAAGTGGATTACTTCTACATGGATAATACTGATCCCTAAGGTGGGAAACCCTTCTACTATGGAACACTACAGACCAATTTCTTTGGTGAGCAGTGCATATAAAATCCTCTCGAAAATTCTAGCAGCAAGACTCAGGAAAGTGATAGGAAGTGTGATCTCAAAAGAACAAACCGGATTTATCAGCGGAAGTCAAATTCTTGATGGGGTTTTAGTGGCTAATGAGGCTATTCACTCTTACCGCAGAAACAAGAAACCACTGCTACTTCTCAAACTTGACTTTCGAAGAACTTTTGATACAGTTAATTGGGAATTTTTGGCAAGTATGCTTAGCAAGTTAGGCTTCAATAATTTGTAGTGCAAATGGATGATTGAATGCGTGTCTTCAGCAAGAGCAGCTATCCTTATAAATGGAGCAAGTGCGGGAGAGTTCAAACTCTGAAGAGGCTTAAGTCAAGGTGACCCTTTATCTCCCTTACTTTTTCTTATAATATCATAAGATTTGCACTTAATGCTCCAAAGAGCGGTGGACATGAATCTGATTAAAGGAGCTCTAGTTGGAGGTATCTTTGTATTGCACTTGCAATATACAGACGATACCTTAATCCTGGTCGAATGTGGGAAAATCTTATCAGATAGATAGAAAGTAGAATGGGCTCATGAGAGAACCCATTCCTCAATTTTGCAGGAAGAGCAACTTTGGTGAAGGCGGTACTGACAAACCTAACAGTATACTTCATGTCTTTATTCAAGGCACCAACACAGGTAACGAAAAGGATTACAAGGCTGATAACTAGATTTCTCTGGCAATCTTCTGTGAGCAACCAGCGAGCTATCCATTGGACAAGTTGGCAACATCTATACCTAGAAAAGGATGCAGGTGGACTTGGTCTCAAGAATCTAAAAATCATGAATGAGGCTCTTTTGGCAAAATGGATCCGGAGGTTTAAAACAGACAAGGAGGGTTTCTGGAGAGAAATTATAATAGGAAAGTATTTTCAGCCGACAGATCATATGGCCGAGTTGCAACTCCTTTCATTACCAGATAACACATCCCGCACGTGGACGAAAATTTGGAACTCCGCAGCACACGAAGATTGGTTTAACAACCAGATCGAGTTTAGAGTTCACTCGGGAGATCAAACTTTATTTTGGAAGACAAACTAGACTTGGTGAAGGTACGTTTTCTACCTTATACAATGAACTATATAATCTAGTTATTAACAAAGTTTGCTCGGTGCAAGAGACCTTTCAAAGTTCACCAGAACTAGGACTCTTACATCCCGGTGTTTTTCTGTTGCAGGGAATACCTATTTTCAGGAGAACACTAAGACAATGGGAACAGGAGAGACTAGAACAACTTAATACTATGTGTAAAACAACACAGGTTATGCTCGAAGAAGGAGCAGATGAATGGATTTGGACCAGAGATCCACTTGGTAGCTTTACAGTAGCTTCTGCTCATAGACTGATTTACAGCAATGCTATGGGTAATAGCAACACGAGCAGGACCTTTTTAGCCATAGCATGGAAAAGTGCTGCTCCAAGAAGAGTTCAAGCCTTCACCTGGAGATTACTGCAAGACCGTATCCCTACAATATCTAACTTGAATCAAGAGGGATACATATAACCGGTATGGCAGGTAGATGCGTCTGTGCGGTGAGCCAGAGGAAAGTGCGGATCATCTTTTTATTCAATGCTTGAATGCAGCAGAATTATGGCTTAAAATAGCTACATGGACGGAAACTCCAATTGTAGGAGATCAAACTACACGATTACATCTCCAGCACTTCACAAAAAAACTTCAGTGGAGGTACTATGAGGAAAATAGGGAGAACTATTTGGCAGGGTGCGGTATGGTACCTCTGGAAGGAGCGTAACTATGTAAGGTTTGACTCCGAAGGTATGAGTGATGTGTTTGAGCTGCTGAAAATACAAACATGGCATTGGATCAAAGCTCATATAACTATGAACGCTGCATACTCCGTTGATGATTGGATGCAGCTCCCAAAAGCTGTTTGCTCATGAGATCCTGTTTTGCATCAGTGGTTTTTTGATTTTTTATGGATTCAAACAATTCCCGAAATCTGTTTTGCATGGGTTTTTGATTGTTTCTGGCTTGTCTTTGCAGCTCTTCGTTTTTTCTCTTTGTTTTTTAGCTTAGCTAGTGCTAGATAGATGCAGTCCAATTTTTATCTTCGACTCATCATCTGTAAATAGCCTCTGTACATTTTTTCTTTAGTGCAATGAAGCAACTTTCCTATAAAAAAAATTGTCCCTTACTCAGTTTATCTGCCTTGGTCGTGAGATCATAGCTTTGCAAATTATCCTCACCGAATTGAAATATTTTGGCCAGCCCTTGCCACAACAGACGAGTTGTCGAAAAATTAAGATATTGAAGGCCAATGCTTTGATCGATATTTTGGTATCTATCCATAGACTTGAAGATCACATTCCCACCATGTATGATATCGAGGTTCTCCCTCCTTTGAGGGTTCTGGATTTCCAGTAAGATATTCACTACGACCATGTCCACCGATTGCAATTTACATACATTGCCTCCATACAGGATTATTATGATTATACAATAACTCATTGAGTTTAATGTCACCTTGATTCCTTAATATCTCCAGCGATTCCTAAACCAAAGTTCATGCATCCTAATTCTATCATGACCTTCCTCATGCGTAAATTGCATAACAATATGTTTCAAATCAATCAAGCCCAGTGTTCAAGAAAGTACTAGGCAGACCCTAGACAGTCAAGGACCGCATAGCACCTAGGCAGCCTAAGCACCCGTCTACACAATCCTAAGCGCGCACTTAGACAGAATTCAGGCAGGGCAAAGGGTGACTGTCCAACGCCTAAATGCCGCCTTCTCGAATTGAAATCAAGCCAAGAGTATCTTCTCCCTTCAATTCAAGAGACACCATAATTTTGCGAATATCAGCGAGAGGTGGCTTTCAATAAGAGAATTTATTGATTAATGCAAGCTTTAGATCCGCATTGAGGGAATTCATATCCTCTTTGGAAAACAAAATTTTCGCTTCTCCTTTGTAGGAGCCAGGTGTTTTAAGCGAGATGGAAGGAGCCGCATTAGATAGAGCGTCAAATAAACCAAGGCAGCTTGGTCTGGTAGCAATTAGGTGAACTCTTGAATAAGAGGTCTCGAGTTCAAGCCCCGGCAAAAGCGCTTGACCAGGCCTTATCCATAGGAGCCTTTAGGCTGGGTGCAGGGCCCCTAGATTAGTCGGGAGTGTAAAAAGCTTTCGGATACAGGGGAGATGCGGGAGTATTTCTCCTAACTTACCTACCTAAAAAAATAGAGCGTCAAATAATACTGAAGCAAATGACTTCGGTGCATGAGAAGTGGGAAAACGGTGCCATTAGAATTTGGAAGCGGCCAAAATTCTTCTGGCAGGACACCCACCATGGTGACAACGGGGCTGCACACGACAACCCAAAGGCGGCCAGTAGAAGGCAACCGTCAGCCTAGGCATGACGGGGACCAATACAATGATGCAATCTGGCCGAAATCTGGCAAGAATTGGCCGGCAAATAGTGGTTGTGGCAAACTGTCTGGACAAAAAGCACAAACACATTTATTGTGTGTTTTTTTGCACACAATCCAAGTTTTGTGCATGTAAGATGTTCCCTCTCCTCTCCATCCTTGTTTATTTACATACTTAGGAGGAAAAAAATGCCGGAAGAAAAAAAGAAAATATCCTTTCAAGGAGGATCAAAAATGAATGTGAGCAGACGGTTTGGAAACCCGCGTATGCCTATGTCCTGTTCACTGTTGATAACAATGTATGTGTTCGACCCATCTGCATTTTTGGTTAATGATCTTCATGGGAACATTGTTGCTCAGGAGGAATAATGAGGGACACATCTACCATGTTCACCCACCCACTCACCCCACCCCACCAGCACAACTATGCCTCATAATGTTGTCTACCAGTCTTTTGGTACTCTTCACCACCAGACTGGCACAACCGTTTGGATAACCCTGAAACCCATAGCCTTGAATCTCTTCATAAACATACTCATCTCATATCCAAAGAGTATGACTCTTCCTTATGCATTCTTGCAAACTTGGGACTTGGGATAAATACCCTCTCACCATATTATGCTTCTCACACATCTGTTGCTGCACCTTTTGATATCTTTCACAATGATCATTGGACAACCTTATTCCTAGCATATCGGGATTTAAGTATTATTTGTTGTTTCTTGATTGCACTCATTTTTATGGGCCTTCCCACTGAAATTCAAGTATGAAGTCTCTGCCAAATTTCACCAGAGTAGTCTATCAAAGTATTTCATTGTGATTTAGGTGGTGATTTGACTACTTTCATTCCTTTGCAAAAGATCGTGATTTTATTGTTTTCTTTGTCTGACATCATACTTCTCTACAAATTCTACACAAAATGCAAAGTGGGGCATATGATTAATTGCAATAATGACGTTCTCCAGACCCATCTTATTCATGCTGCCTTCGAGTTAGATTTTTGCCTTATGACCTACATATGAAAGTTTACTTACACAGCATCTTTCATGCTAAATCATCATGTCATTCTATTTAATCGGGAACCATCCTATTATCATATTATATCTGTGTGATATCCTAATCGGTGTGCTAGGGCTTCTCATATGGCTCCCGATTTCATTCCTTGTGTCTTCTTGTGATTTTATGTGTATTTTTGTGGGTAACAATATATTCGAGTCCACATCTCTCCTCATGTCACTTTTGATGAGTCGTTTTTTGGTACTCTCTCTTTTAGTGTCTCTTCTCACCAACACAGATTTTCAAATGCAAATGACACCATATCGTGCTGAATATGCATCTTCGACCGTCAGATCCGACGGTCGAGACACAACCACGATTTAGCCCTAGGGTTTTAGGGTTTAGCCCTTGAGCTTTTAGGGTTTAGCCCTTGGGTTTTTAGATTTAAATAGGGTTTATAACATTTAAATTGGGTTAATAACATTTAAATAGGGTTTTAGATTTTTTCGGCGGTAAAGTCGCCGTAATATTATTTAGAAAAATAGCATTATCCAATAGCAATATTTTTATTATGTAATCCGACGGTCGAGATGCATATTCGGCACGATAGGGTGCTATTCGGCACCATACCGTCCTGCATTTGAAAATTACTCTTCTCACCAATAGCTCACAACCAATTTGATTTTCTACACACACCACATGCGTAGGCTACTCCGTAGTCCTCTTCGCCGCCGAGGGTGGCTAGCCTTCCTTCCTCACTCGCTTTGTTCCCCGTTCGTGATTAGCTCACCTTTATACTTGACTCACCCATTGCGCTGACCCCTACATTGGTTGACTCTCTATTTCCTACATCGGTGTAGAATTTGGGACAAAAGTAGTCATTCATTCATTCATTGGGATATTTATACTATCTTACGGGAAAATAACTAAACACCCTTAATAAACTACCAACACTCCCCTTCAAGATGGCGAAAGATATCGAATAAGCCCATCTTGTTAAAAAAATCGGGACAAATCAATAGAGTTCTGTCCTTTGGTGAGACAATCAGCTATTTGCTCCTTTGTGACCACATGCTTCAACTCTAACAATCTACTACCCAACTTCTCTTTGATGAATAACATGTCGATCTCCACATATTTGATTCTATCGTGCTGAACGGGATTGTTGGAGATACTAATTGCAGCCAGACTGTCATACCACAACTTCATCTTGATTCCTTATTTCAATTTGAGCTCTGACAATAACAATATCAACCACAACATCTCAACAACTCTCAAAGTCATCGCTCGATACTCTGGCTCAGCTGTGGATCTTGCAACCACCTTTTGTTTATTACTCTTTCATGAGACCAGATTACCTCCTACAAATATGTAATACCCTGAGGTCGACCTCCGGTCATCAGCACAACTCGCCCAATCAGCATCACAGAAACCCTCAATGTCTAAGTGACCATTCTTCCTGAAAGTCAGCTCTTTTCCAAGTGCACTCTTCAGGTACCTCAGAATATGATACACATCATCCATATGATCCTTCCTAGGATCATGCATATAGTAGCTTACCACACTCACAGCAGATGATATGTCAGGTCGGGTATGAGTCAGATAGATCAATCTGCCCACCAATCTCTCATATCTATCGGGCAACTGGTTCTCCTCCATCTACCCTCAACTTGTCCTTCTGGTCAATAGATGTGACTGTTGGCTTACATCCCAGCATTCCAGTATCAGTGAGGAGGTCTAGTGTGTACTTCCTCTGTGATAAAACTATCTCGTCCACTCCGTGTACTACCTCGAACTCCTTTCTCAACTTCTCATTCAGCTGAGCAACCTCACTCTCATCATTGTCTGTGATAATCATGTCATCCACATATACCGCCAGAATGGTGATATGACCCCTATGATGCCTGAAGAATACTGTATGATCAGCATTAACCTGCCGATAATCTATGTCTGTCATAGCTCTTCGAAACCTGTCAAACCATGCTCGGAGAGACTACTTCAGCTCATAGAGAGATTTCTTGAGTCTAAGAACCTTACCCACTGTGTGCTTGGTCTCGAACCTAGGAGTATCTCCATGTACACTTCTTCAAGAAAATCACCATGAAGAAATGCATTCTTCACATCAAGCTGATGCAACTTCCATCTTCAATTAACTACGAGGGAGACAAGTGTCTTCACAATACTCATCTTTACCATGGGTGCAAAGGTCTCATAATAGTCTATACCGTATGTCTGACTATATCCCTTTGCCACCAACCGTGTCTTATAGCGTTCAATGCATCTCCTGGGATTCTACTTCAAGGTGAAGACCCACTTGCAACCAACAACCTTCTTCATTAGTGGTAGTGTCACTAACTCCTAAGTCTTATTTTTCTCAAGGGCTCCAAGTTCTTCAAACATAGCTACCTTTCACTTTGGATCATTCTTCGCAACCTGCTATGAGTTAGGAATAGAAACCCTGTCCAATGATGCAATGAATACGTCATGTGCGGGTTACAAATGAGAATATGATATATAATCGTCAATATCATAACTATATCGATCAGAAGGGACTCCCGCATTAATGAGAGATGATCTTCGCACTGCAATAGGGGTAGGAACAGAGGAAAGAAGAACCATATCACCACCTATGGGATCAAGATGATCAGCATCCAGGATGGGCATCTCCGGTGAAGGGACGGGTGAGGGACTTGCAGATAAATCTCGAACCAACATTTTATTCTCCCCCTAGATCTGAGTCTCACCACCCTCATATGAGCTCTCAGGTTCATCAATACCGAGTGGCACAATGGGACAAGGGAAAGACCCACATTCACAATACTCTCAGGCCCAATACTATCACTCACAACTCTTACACCACAGTACTACCACTCACAACTCTGCCGCCACAATCGACATATATAACACTACCTCCACTATCATTCATCGCTACCTCTCGCCACAGACTGCTAATATCAAACAACTCGAAAAAAGGTGATGCCACATCTGCATAATAAGGCTCATGCTCTCGAAATGTCACATCCATACTCACAAATACTCTATTCTCAACAAAACTCCAACACTTATAACCCTTTTGGGTTAACGAGTATCATACGAATACACACTTCATGACTCGTTAATTCAACTTGCCAACAGACGGCCTGCGATCCTGAACAAAGCAAACACAACAAAAAATCTTCAGTGGAGGAAGGAAGCTGTCACTCACACCAGATGACACCCCAAGGGGAGATCTCTAGTCTAACACTCGTGAGGGCATTCCATTGATCAATAGAAAAACTGTCAGCATTGCATATCCCCACAAGTACTTTGAAACATTCATTGCAATCACCATAGTACGGACCTCATGAAGATGTTGGTTCTTTCGTTTGGCAACTCCGTTCTGCTCTGGTGTGTAGGGGCATGTGGTCTGATGAAGGATGTCCTGTGAGGACAGATACTCACTAAATGCCATATTAGAGTATTCAGTTCCATTATCAGACCTCAGGACTTTAACCACAGCACCAAACTGAATCTGAACTCTCTTGTGAAAATCCTTAAAACAAGCAAACACATCACTCTTATGCTTCATCAAATAGAGTCAGGTAGCAGGGGAGTGGCAGTAAATAAATCATACAGAGTATTGAAACCAATTAATAGTAGGAGTAGGACAAGTCCCTCTCAGAATGAATCTTATCAAAACATGAGAGCTTCTATGCCCAACACTCAGGTAAGAACTCCTGGTATGTTTTTCAAACTCGCATGCATCGCGTACCAACTTTTCCTTATTCGCTCGCTGAGACAAAATTGGATATAAGCGACCCAGAACACCAAAGAAAGTATGACCCAGACGTCTATGGTGAGGCATCAATAAGTCCTCTACTGATCGCCTCCCGTCAACAGAATTCGTCACAATAGATGAAAGAGCTTAGTTCAGTCCATCGCGATCCATATACCACAAACCTTGATAAAAAGTGGCAGTCCCAAGTATCATGCATGTTCCCTTCTCCTGAAATATCACATTGGGAATATCAAAAGTAACAACACACTTTATTTGTTGGATAATGACACTAGTGGATAAGAGGTTCACCGGAAAAGATGAGGCATGCAGAATCTTGGGCAAAATCAAGAAATCAGTGCACCGCACAAAACCCCTACCATACCCCTACCAGCTACAGGCTAAGTCGTACCGTCAGCAATCTAAATACTCCCTGGTACTGGTAGGTGAGTATAAGATGAGAACTCCCTAATAGAGCCAAAAATATAGTGGGAAGCACCTGAGTCAACT
>JAOYMZ010092239.1:0-10666 GCA_025802335.1 Pinguicula primuliflora
TAGTCTAAGTTCAATAACTCTCTCTCACAATTTCATAGTGTGACTTAGGAGTTTAATACCCTGATAATTGTCACATTATTGCACATCACCTTTATTCTTATAGAGTGGAACTATTACGCTACTTCGCCACTCCTCTGGCATCTTTCATGTCGTCGGGATAATGTTAAAAAGAGTCGTTAGCCACTTAACTTCTATATCTCCTAAACAATTCCACACTTCAATCAGTATGTTGTCCGTCCCTACTGCTTTCACACCTCCCATCTTACTAAGAGCTCCCTTCACCTTCTCTGTCGATATCTGTCTAACCACGCAGGGATCTATGGATCGGTGCACCTTTCTATTCCTTATACAGCTACTATACTCACGTATCTCGTTAAAGAATTTACTAAAGTATCGTTCACATCTCTTTTTTATATTCTCCTCGAGAAAAGGATTTTTCCTTTCTCATTCTTGATAAATTTAACAATATCAATATCTCTACTCTTCAGATCTCATGTCTTTGCAAGCTTGTATATATCTTGCGTCCCTCCTTAGTATCCAATCGCGTATACATACCCTCATATGCCTTACTTTTAGCTTCAGCTACTATCCTTTTTACTTCGATCCTAGCTTGACGGTATGTCTCTTTTCGTTGCATCCTCTCTCCATCCTCTTTCCATCCTCATTTGCTGCCATAAGTTGCTTAAAGCTATCTTATTTGGCTTTAAGTTTAGTTTGCACCTCTCACTCCACCACCACGTTTTCCTGCTAGGCCTCGCTCTGCCGGATGATACCTCTACGACCTCTTTTGTTGTGTCCCAAATGATTGTAGCTATGTAGACCCATAAACGATCCACGTCCTCAATTATCATGTCCAAACAAGCAGGAACTACCTTATCTTTGAAGCTCGCCCTTAAGGTTCTTGTACACCATCCTTTCTCTACTTCCTCGCCTCCTCTCCCTCACTTTTCCTCGTACATTAATGTCCATCACCAAAAGACGATGTTGTGACGTCAATATTTCTCCCGACAAAACTTTACAGTTTGTGCAACAACTCATATCCCTTTGACGCAACAGAAAGAAGTCAATTTGTGTGCTTCGTCCTCCACTATGATAGGTGATTAAATGTTCATCTCTCGTCTTAAAATAGGTATTGACCACTATCAATTCGTGCGCTGCCGCCAAATCCAACAACTCGACCGCTGTCATTTCCTAGACCAAACCTAAAACCACCATGCGCACCTCGATACTCATCCACCTCTACCCCCACATAGACATTAAAATCACCACCGATGAAAATCTTTTGTTCCATAGGAATACCACTCAGTACACTATCTAACTTGTCCCAGAAGGCTCGCTTCTCACTCTCCCCTAACCCCACTTGAGGTGCATACCCGCATACAACATTCACCACCTCTAACCCAACTATTATTTTGATCGTTATAAGTCTATCGTCGCACCTTACCACTTTCACTACACATTCCTTGAATTTCTCTGATACCATAATCCCAACTCCATTCCGCCCACTAAATAATCCGGAGTACCATAATTTATACTCATTTACTTCTCACGCACTCTCTCCCTTTCACTTTGTTTCTTGAAGACACACCACGTCAACCTTCTTTTTTTAATATATCTACCAACTCTAAAGATTTCGCTATCAAAGTCTCTACATTCCAAGTTCCAAATCATAAATCAATATCTGGAACCCCTAACCTACACTGATCCCTCGTCACAGGACACGACCTCAAGTTACCATACTTAATATTCGCATCTATATTCCCTACGAACTAATACCACTATCAAAATAGGGAATACTACCAACAAAATAATTACAACACTAACACCCCAACACAAATGATACTACTAACGAAAGCAATATATTTGGACTGTAAAATTTAAAGCAAATTAAAAGTTCGAAGTTAAATGTCTCACAGAGAGACAACGGTCAGAAGGTATCGGCCGAGAGAGAAGCTCACAGAGGGTAATGGCCGAGAGAGAAGCCAACGGTAAGAAGGTATCGATCGAGGGGTCACAGAGAAGCCGGCAGTAAAATCAGAGGAGCCTTGGTAATGAACCCTCAAATAAAGCCACGAATTTTGAACCTCGATAACCCTCCAACTGGGTTGTTTGTTAAAATCAACAAGGATTGTGACGAGGACTGTGAGGAGGCACCGCCGCCGCACGAGAGCAGGCACAGCCGCCGCAAGGAACAATGAAAAGAATCGTTGGGTATTAGTCGCCGCAAGAACAATGAAAAAAGCCGTTCAAGTAGCTGTCAGCCCCAAACAATTGAAATAATCCGCCAATTGCAAACGATTCTGTATGAAATAAAGCACGGGTACACGAGAAGTGGGAGCTTTGAGTTCGTCAAGTGCCCGCACCGACGACTCCAATTAGTCAGAACCGGTTGATGAGATTATCTGATAGGAATTTTTAATTCGACCACTTTCAAGTCACCAAACCTTCGTTGAAACATAACCAATATTTCACTAAGAACGCAGCCGCCGTCGCCTCTCACAATCTGTGAGTTACGTTACCAGATTCGTTTATAGTAGAAGATCACTTTCAATTAACAATCTGTCGCCGCTGTCGCCTCTCACAATCTCCTCTGAAAACTCTAATCCTGTGAATGTTTGCTACGGATTTATAGTAGAAGAATCTTGGGGAAAGGCGACGTGCAGTGGTTGGGTCAACTGGACTGCGAATTCAACAATAAAGTTTATTATAATGAAAATAGAGAAAAGCGGGAGGAGTTTAGGCTTACATCTTGGTATACATTAAAAAAAATATCTAATCTCATCCTTCAATTTCACAAGAATAAATGGCCCAGATTTCAGATTATTAAAACTCAGGTGACTATTTCTCCCCTTCTAAAATCTTATCTCCGACTTACTTCAAAGCAAACAAGACTCAACAAAAATTCAGGAGGGTTTCGCCGGAAACCAAAATTCGCCAAGAAGAATATTTCGTCGGATCAATTGGTACTTCGTAAAGAAGGGTAAACTTCACCGTGATCAATTGGTACTTCATAAGCTAAACAAATACTTTGCAAATATCATAGTTCATCAACAATAGAAATACGAAATGAATTGCAATCCATATCAAATATTACAAAGTTGAATCGATTTGTGATTGTTCCTGAAGCTACAAAGCCATACAAAGCCAAACAAGCAATAAGCATTAAGCACCAAAGCCATCGACCACCACAAACCAAAATAATTGAGGGGTTTCGGCGATTTTGATGAATTCTTCTTCTCTGCGAATTCCGAATTTTGATGACGTCTTCCTCCCGACGAATCCCGAATTTTGATTTGTTTCCAAATAGCACAAAGAATTGTGAAGTTCCTGATTTTGATGAAGTCTTTTTCGCGAATTCCGGATCTCCGGCGAAATATTACGCTCCTCCTGAATTTTTGTAGGGCCTTGTTTGCTTTGTAGTAAGTAGGAGATGAGGATTTTAGATAGTCACGTTAGTTTTAGTAAGCTAAAATCTGAGTCACTCATTTTTGTAAAATGGAGGGATGAGATTAGATGTTTTTTTAATGTATACCAAGACGTAAGCTGAACCTCTCCCATGAAAATAATATTATAAATTTTCATACAGTTTTTTTAAATTTTCATACATCCCAAATACTCAGTCAAATTTAGAACAATAAAACCAAGAGTAAAATTGGAATGAAACACTTGTAAGTCACCTTATTTTTTAATCAGGTTGAAAAAAAATATTTTCAAATCAACCTTATAAGGCAGAAGGTGGACATTCACGTAACAGACTTATTTCGTCAAATTGACTTATAAGACAATTTACTGATAAGGTGACTAATAAGAGACGCTAAACACTAATTCATTTTTTTTTAGCAAAACACCTTCGAGTTAATACTCAGTACTGACCATGACTATAAAGTGAGCAGACCTCCACTTGCAACACTTACGTAACGTATCTCCGACCATCTAAACTTTCTCTTAATGGAACGAAAGTAGAGACGTTCAGTATACAAAATATAGGCGTTCCAACATCAGACGAAGTCTCATAAGGAGAGACCACTAATAAGAGCAAACAATTAATGAACAACAACTAATAAGCAGAAGTCGAACCGTAGGCTGATTGGCATCCAGCTGGATCCCCTCGATGCTGAGTGCTGACAATAATAAGTAGTCACATTCTTAGTTGCAAGATACAGATTACAGATCAAATGGCCTTGCCTAATTTTGAGTTTTCCACCAAGGAAGTTGTTCCAAATCTAGTATAGAAAAGTGTTCTGACACTTTATTTATGCGGACCTAGGTAGGAAGCGAATAAAAATTTTGGGTTATCCCTATCATCAGCCAACCATGCAATTGATTGTTGATGTTGCATTCTACAAACATCCCAAATGGGATTCAAACTACAGCTATTGGAATGCTTAATGTAATGTTACTCTGGCCTACACCAGAGGCTCCTAAGTCCTAACTGTGAATGGTGATCCTAACTCCCAGGATAAGAGAATGAACAGTTATATATTCAACCAATCTATATATGGTCAAAGATCACTCAAATCCTCCTTGATTTATGTCTATTTATATATTAGTCCGTTTGTATCTTTGTAATTGTATAGAAGCCCTTTTTCTTTGCCTATATAAAAGTCATTCTAAGACTTGGAACATTATTGAGTGAATATGAGGTTTCTTCCATCCATGGTTTAGTTTCGTAATTTAGCTTAGTAAAATAGATTAATCTTATTTTTACTCGTCTCGGTCCCGGGATGGCAACAATGAGCCAAGTAAAAGCTTCAAAATCTTCATGCATATTGTCTCTTCTGATACAATGTTTAGTGAAAATATGAGAGTGAAAGCTGGACAGCTCGTACCTTTTTTGGTTCTTTTGTTTCATCTCATGCCCAGTAGTAAAAGCTTGAGATTTGAGAAGTGGTCAATGACCGGGCTGCCCCACCCCACCCCAGCCCAACCGTGTGCAATAAACAACACAACGAAGCTTCTCTTCAGTTTCCAGACCCACTATTTTCATAAGAAGTATTTTGGATCACGCCGAGTTTCCAGCTGGAACATGTTCACTGCACAGGGTGGGTGGGTTTGGATGGGGTGTGGCGTGGGGTGGCTGTGGGTACTTGACTCTATTTATAATATGGGATTCAGATTCATAACTCGGATGCAAGCACATACCACCACCAAAACACCTCCACGCCACATTGGCATTTCATCGAACATATTATGGGCATGGCATTCCTCCTCACTTTCTTCACCCTCTGTGTCTTGATGCTCCACGCCCGTGCGTCCATCGCCAAACCGGAGCTCTACCCACTAAGATATAGGTCCAGGATTCTGCTCCACGACCCGGAACCAGAAGAGGGCGGCATAGCGGAATCGCCACTGGTAAAGCAACCCACTTTTTCAAGAGCGGAAGTGGTGAGTGGCGAGCTGGAACCTACGGCGGATGCTCCGGCGGAATCAGAGAGCATGAAAACACGAAAACACCCGTCATCGGCTAAGTCTGCGTTCGGCGGAGGAGTCATCCTTGGCGGCCTCGTGACCGCCATTTTCGCATCTGTGTTTTGCTACATCCGGGTAACAAGGAGACGGTCCTTTGAAAAGATTTGAACTTCATTTTCTGGACTGGAAGATGTGAATACAGAATTCTGAAGTAGAGGTGTTCATAGGATTTGGGATTTCTTGTTGATTTCATTATAGTTACAATCACTAATCTGTATTATGCCTATGGCACAGGGGTTTTGTCTTAAGAATCTCAAGTTTATATGGTTCCTAAAGTTGAGAAATTTAGATACAATTGTAATGAAATTCAATCTACAAGTGGGATATCAATTGTTTCATATTTCATACAAATTCGAAAAAACCATATTGGTTTCAATTTCAAAGTGTATGCATTGTAGGAGTTTAAGAGAAATCTTCACTTTCTGAATGTTAATATCTGGATTAATGTTGGCATGGAGGATATTAAAGGGCTGAATTGCTACCATTATTGAAAACAAGAGGGGTCATAATTTCAGAGGATGAGGGGCGATGTGTTTAGTGTGGTTTGAAGGAGGAATTAATAGAACACCTATTCTGCACTTGTGCTCATTCGTCTATCATATGAACGAAAGTTGCAGCATGGCTTACGATAGAACCTAAAACCACAATAGTAGAACACTATACAACCTTCAAAAAGTAATTCAAAGGAGAGCGAGTGGACCAGTAGCTTGGCAAACAATAGTTTGGTATGTCTGGAAAGAGAAAAACATCCACCGAAACCTAATCCGCTCACAATAACGTTATTAGCGCTGAAAATCTGCCAGGATTGCAGTTGCAATTTCTCAATCGACTTCGCATTTATTTCGTGTTCTCCAGATTTCCTATTGGGCTAATTGCCATATCGGCTTCCAGGGATTCTTTGTCCATGGTTGTCGGAGGCACTGCATGTGGCCGTGCAGCTGAATATCAGTAGAAGAAGGTGTAATGTTCTCCTCGTATAGCCAATAGTAGATATAGGTCCAATATTGCGTAGCATAGCAGCATTCATAGAATAAGTGTAATTCCAGCTCCTCCTCATGGTTGCAGAGAACACAATACATTGATGGCAAGGGGATACCACGATGAATCAAGTTCATGCATGTTGGGAGCCGATGCTGCAGGAGGCGCCAGGTAAAGGTACAAATCTTTAATGATATAAGTTCCTTCCGCGAATGTTGCCACCAAATAGACTCATTCCTGTTTGGTCTACTGTCCAAAAATTTTCTAGTACAGTTTGGATCGCTGTATAAGGAGTCCAATGCCTCTAGCCACAGACTCAATTTATCCACCAGTAAACGGCAGCCCCATTTAGCCAAGAGCGCAAGATTGAATTCCTTGAGGCTCTTAATACCAAGGCCACCGTGTTTCATAGGACAACACACTTTACTCCATGTCACCCAATGTATTTTTCTTCTTTGTTGTTGTTTTCCGCCCCATAAAAATTTCCTCATGAGTCTTGTAAAGCTTCTTAGGACTGCATCAGGGGCTTTAATGTCGAAAAATAAAGGGGGATAGAAGATAAGACTGCTTTGATCAAAACCATTCTCCCACCCATAGTGACATAAGTTTTTCCCATCCTGTTAACTGTGCCTCCATCATCTTCAGAATAGGAGTCCAAGTAGCTACCTTTCGGGGATTAGTTCCTATTGGAACTCCCAAGTAGTTGAATGGAAACTTTTCCAGTTTACAATTGAGCAGCTCCGCATGTAGGCTTGCCTCTGAATGTCTCAGATTTATGGTGTACAACTTACTTTAATTAAAATTTATCCTCAAGACCGAAGTCAGCTAAAATAGTCTCAGAACCCCCTTGAATGCTAAGGTATCAGATAGCGATCCATTTCCAAAGCGCAGGGTGTCATCAGCAAATTGCTGATGAGTAATACATACCTCCTTTTTTCCAATTTGATAGCCTCTCAGATGCCCCCTTGCTTCATTTTCATAATAAATTCATTAAGACCTTCATTAGCTATTGCAAAGAGTAAGGGGGACAGTGGATCCCCCTATCTCAACCCCCTACCCAGTTTAAATTCTCCACAAGGGCTCCCGTTTACAGTAACAAAAATATGGGCTCCTTCAACACAACATTTCATCCACTGTATCCATGTATCATCGAACCCCATGGCAATCATAATGTCCCATAAGTATTGCTAGCAAACACTATCGAAACCCTTTTCAAAATCTACCTTGAATAAGGCACATTTCTTCTTCTTATATCTTGCTTCAGACACAATTTCATTAGCTAGCATCACACTATCCATAATATGCCTCGTAGACAAGAACACTGTTTGGTTCGGAGAGATCAGGTAGGGTAGTACCTTATTTAATCGGGATGAAAGGACTTTAGATAGGATCTTATAGACACTTCCTATCATTGTTATTGGCCTGAAATCTCGAATAGTCTATGGAATTGAGTTCTTGGGAGCCCGATCTACAAATGTCGAATTAAGACCTTTAACCATCTTTGCCTCCATCCAAAACTCCGCAAAGAAATTCATAATATCATCCTTCATTATAGGCCAGAAGTGCTTAATGAATCGGAAATTAAACCCATCAGGTCCTGGGAACTTACCACTTTCACATCTTTGCACTGCGAGATATACTTCCTCTTCAGAAAAATGTGTTGTTAGAGTTGCCCTATCGTTTTGTGTGAGTCTCCTTGGTAGCTCCCAATTTATAGAATGTCTCGGGTGGGGAGAGGCTGCATAATGCTTCTGATATTCCAAGTGTACATGATGCTTAACCTCAGTTACATCAGTACTCCACTGTGCATTTATCAACATTCCCTTCACACTATCCCTTACTCTGTTGTTTTTAACACAGACATGAAAATATTTCGCATTAGCATCGCCTTCTTTCAACCATCTGCTCCTGGACTTTTGGTACATCAAGCTTGATTCCATTTTAGTCAGCTTATATAACTCAGAGTTAACTGCTTTCCTTCTACTCTTCTCTGCATCAGTTGACATGTAAGTTTCCATTTTCAAATCCAACTGCTTAAGCTCCTCACTAGCCACATTAATTTTTCCTATGAGCTCTCCAAAGACCGCCCTGTTCCATTCTTGCAGTAGTTCTTTCAATTTTTTCATCTTCAGCAGCAGGATATAACTTGCTCGGCCATAGAAATGCATGTTCTGCCAACTACACACAACGAAGTCATGATAGTGGGGATGTTGGAACCAGGCATCCAACACCTGAAATGGTTTGGGCCCCTAGTTCGTCTTGTCATCTTCCAATAATAGTGGGCAGTGATCACTATTTTTCCTATCCAAAGCTGTTTGGATCATATTTGGCCATCTAGTCATCCAATTTCCCGAGAGTAAGAATCTGTCAATTCTGCTCGAACTAGTCGCACCTGCCTGAAACCATGTGTGTTGTCGTGCTTGTAGGGGTAAGTCTACTAAACCAGCCTGCTGTATGAATCTGTTGAAAGCGTGCATCTCAGAAGTAGAGTTATTAGAGATACCCATGCGTTCATCAGGATTTTGAACAACATTGAAATCGCCACAAATACATCAAATCTTTTCACGGTCATCCAAAATTAGTCTTTTTAGTTCATCCCATAATCTCCTCTTCCTTGCAAATGCCACAGGTGAGTATATATTGACTATCTGCATTGGGATAGAGTCCTGAGTTGATTGCCACTGGCCACTTACCCTTAGAAAACCATCTCCATACACTGCAGCCTCAGCGTGAAATGTATTAGTGCGCCATGTTGTGAAATTTTGCCAAATAGCCCCTCAGAAGGCTTGAAGGCATAGCCATAGTCTGAGTGTCCCCATAGTCTCCTGCATAATCTATCAGTGATTGTGGTCAGCTTTGTCTCTTGGATACACAACATTTGCACATCATATTTTCTCAATAACTCAGCCACGTCGCGTTCCTTATGAGCCCCTCCCATACCTCTTGCATTTAGACACAATATCTTCATTAAAATGCTTTATTGGCACCAGCAGAAAGAGTAGGGGCTACTGGGAGTTAGCCACCCTATCTCGGGCCTCCATAGTCACGAGTTGTGCTTCAGTCTCCGGCTCGATGTTAATACCCATGTTTTTTTCCCATTTGTATCGTCGCCCGTGCTTCAGCCACACTTGCATCCATTTCCAAAGTCCTCTCCATATAGTTACCATCATCAGTGAAAAGAGCCTGAGCACAATTCCTCGATCTTCCATTAATTTTGCGCTTCCACTTCAGTTTTGCCGCCCATTTCTGACGGTTCTCCCGAGCATTCATAAGGTCCATTAGTCGTGCTAATGGGCCAACATGTATCCCTGGATGTTTACGCTTACTAGGGCCCATCAACATCTTGCTATATAGAACGACATCTTTCACCAGGTCAGCATCTTCACGTGATATTGTAATTAAGTCCGGGTGTTGATTGTTGACCAATACGTCGCAGTCATCATCCATGGTAGGTAAGTCTTGCACTTGTGGTATCACCATTAATTGCATTCCACGATTTCCAATTGCAGGTACTGCTTTTCCCGTAATTGTTGGGTGACAGCTTGCACTAGCCGATCTTTGGGTAAATCTCTTCCCATTGCGGTGTAACCTTACGGTTGGAGTTTCCACAATTTCTGGAGAGGACGAGTCAACTCTTGTTTTCGAATTTGAATATGTATTTGATTTTGCCGGCGGGGTCTCCGACAGCTTTTCCGATGTCTTCTCCCGCAGCAATGTATCATCCTCCGGCAACATTAATGCTAATGCATTTGGCATCATCACATACGAACTTTGAATATGTGAATCGGGTTTTTCTTTCGAGTTATCAGCTTCTTCTTCATCAACTAGCAACTCGTAGTGTTTGCACAAAATTCTCCTCCAAGATCCTTCCTCATTGTCGTTTTAATTTTCATTTATATATTAATATACATAAATATTATTTAATATTTAAATATTTGAACCTGCTCTGACCATTAATTAATACTAGCATATTACCCGTGCCCTCAGCCCACGATACCAATACCAATGTTCGATGCATGCCAAACTTAAGAGGAAGTAATAAGCAAATATTAGAAATTGTACGTTGGGTGTAAGACAACTTTCATCATATAGTAAATTACAACTGCCCACAAACTTGGACAGTTCAATTGGGTGTGACCCTTCAAGAAATCACCCCAAAAGCATATAGTAACGACACTGCAACTAAAACCATTGCAATATGTCACCTAGCAGCAGAGCT
>JAOYMZ010092240.1:0-10664 GCA_025802335.1 Pinguicula primuliflora
ACCGAGACGTTTGCCTTCCAGGCTGAGATCAACCAGCTGCTGAGTTTGATTATCAACACCTTCTACAGCAACAAGGAGATATTTCTCCGGGAGCTCATCAGTAACTCTTCTGATGTAAGTCGATAGCTCACTCGCATGGAGTAATTTGGTTCGGTATCGGTGAATTTATCCAAATCGTTGTTGAATTATCGACTTCTTATGATCTGCTCGATTTTAACAGTTTGTTGGTAGAAACCTATTTTCAGTCGGATCCATTCGTTTTGTTGTGATTTCAATGTTCTGTAGAGGCCTCAATGAGTTTATTTATAATCTTGTATCTGTGATATAAAGCTTTGTTTCCGTCGTTGTATGATAGATCTGCCCTGGAATTACTATTTTGTTACTTGTTATGCACTGCAATTTACTACTGTAGGACTATTGTGAGTATGCTGGTTCTCTCTTTGAATATATGTTTTAGATAGTACCTGTTGTGCAGTTTGGAATCTGTACTATGTTCAGAATGTGAGTTGGATTTGTTGATACATTTTCTTATAAATTATCCAGGCTTTGGACAAGATCCGCTTCGAGAGTTTGACTGATAAGAGCAAGCTTGATGCTCAACCAGAACTATTCATCCACATTGTTCCCGACAAGACCAGTAATACCTTGACTATAATTGATAGTGGAATTGGCATGACCAAGGCTGGTTAGTATCCTTTTCTATATTCGTATTTGTAAATGTGGTTTTTCGTTTGGCCATGTGTTTTTACAACATTAACTGATTGAATTTGAATTTTATTTCCAGATCTGGTGAACAATTTGGGTACAATTGCTAGGTCTGGGACCAAGGAATTCATGGAAGCTATTGCTGCTGGTGCTGATGTGAGCATGATTGGGCAGTTCGGAGTTGGCTTTTACTCAGCATATTTGGTGGCCGAGAAAGTCATTGTTACAACAAAGCACAATGATGATGAGCAATACGTTTGGGAGTCACAAGCTGGCGGTTCATTCACGGTTACTAGAGATACATCCGGTGAAGTTCTTGGCAGGGGCACGAAGATAGTTCTCCACCTCAAGGAGGACCAGCTGGAATACCTTGAGGAGCGCAGGCTTAAGGATCTGGTTAAGAAGCACTCTGAATTCATCAGCTATCCTATCTCCCTTTGGATTGAGAAGACAACGGAGAAGGAAATCTCTGATGATGAGGATGAGGAGGACAAGAAAGATGAGGAAGGAAAGGTTGAAGAAGTGGATGAAGAGAGCGATAAAGCTGAAAAGAAAAAGAAGAAGATCAAGGAGGTTTCTCGTGAGTGGGATTTGGTGAACAAGCAGAAGCCCATCTGGATGAGAAAGCCAGAGGAGATAACAAAGGAAGAGTATGCCGCTTTCTACAAAAGCCTTACCAATGATTGGGAGGAGCACTTGGCTGTTAAGCACTTTTCAGTTGAAGGACAGCTCGAGTTCAAGGCTGTTTTGTTTGTTCCGAAGAGGGCACCTTTCGATCTCTTTGACAACAGGAAGAAGCCCAACAACATTAAGCTCTATGTTCGCCGTGTCTTTATCATGGACAATTGTGAGGAAATTATTCCGGAGTATCTGAGCTTTGTCAAGGGCATTGTTGACTCTGAGGATTTGCCTCTTAACATCTCTCGTGAGATGCTTCAACAGAACAAGATCCTGAAAGTCATCCGCAAGAACCTGGTCAAGAAGTGCATTGAGCTTTTCTTTGAGATAGCTGAGAACAAGGAAGATTACAACAAGTTTTACGAGTCGTTCTCGAAGAACCTCAAGCTTGGTATCCACGAGGATTCTCAGAACAAGGGTAAGATAGCTGAACTGCTCAGATACCATTCCACCAAGAGTGGTGACGAGTTGACCAGCTTAAAGGACTACGTGACAAGGATGAAGGAAAGCCAGAGCGACATCTACTACATCACCGGTGAGAGTAAGAAAGCTGTTGAGAACTCTCCCTTCCTTGAGAGGCTCAAGAAGAAAGGATACGAAGTCCTCTACATGGTAGATGCCATCGACGAGTATGCTATTGGTCAGTTGAAAGAATTCGAGGGGAAAAAGCTTGTTTCCGCCACAAAGGAAGGGCTGAAGCTGGAGGAGACCGAGGATGAGAAGAAGAAGCGGGAAGAACTGAAGGAGAAGTTTGAAGGCCTCTGCAAGGTGATCAAGGATGTCCTTGGTGACAAGGTTGAGAAGGTGGTTGTCTCCGATCGCGTCGTCGACTCTCCCTGCTGTCTTGTGACCGGAGAATACGGCTGGACTGCTAACATGGAAAGGATCATGAAGGCGCAAGCTCTTCGAGACTCCAGCATGTCTGGCTACATGTCCAGCAAGAAGACAATGGAGATCAATCCTGAGAACCCGATCATGGACGAACTGAGGAAAAGGTCTGATGCAGACAAGAACGACAAGTCGGTGAAGGATCTGGTCATGTTGCTGTTCGAGACCGCACTTCTCACATCCGGGTTCAGCCTCGAGGACCCAAATACCTTCGGCAACAGGATCCACAGGATGCTGAAACTTGGCCTGAGCATTGATGATGATGCAGTTGAAGCCGACGTGGACATGCCTGCCCTGGAGGAAGTCGATGCAGATGCCGAGGGAAGCAAAATGGAGGAAGTTGATTAAGCTAAGCTGCCTGTTCTTGTTTTCATTCATCATCTAATTTTTTCGTGTATGAGACTACTGCTACGATACTATTTTGAATGCTGAACACTTATTATTACTAGTTTTTATCTGATTTTTGGTCCAGACAACTTATTACTACAACTACTATTCGTCTTGACTACTCTTCCATTAGAACAGATTATATTGGTTCAATTATGTCTTGCTTGTCTATTCCCTTCATCAATCGGAATGGATCTTAAACAGGTAGTTTTATAGAGTAGTAAGTCTTAAACAAGCAATGATATATGAGTTTGTTATTGTAGTATGAATAAAAAGCTAGAGTGTACTCAGGCCTCGAAACTTGGCATGTGCTGGCTTCGCAGTTTAGGACCGATAATGTGCGTTTTTGCGGACAGAACGGAGATCAGATGTTAACCTTGTACGGGGGTGCCCTGACCATCCAACAATGCAGAACTTCCAAACCTGCAGCCGACTGAAACATTGCAGCAGCTGCTTATTTTACTATACATATTACTCCGTGTATATTTGAGTGTTCCATTTTTGTGCATATTCCAAAGGGCAGTCGTATAAAATTAGAAGTTTGTGCAATGAAGTGTGTTTTTATTGGATATGGAGTCCATAATTAAGGATATATATGTTTTGATTTTGTTACTTGTCCTGTGTTCACTGTTATTCATTGTGGCTTTGTTGATTCCGAGTTTCTTTCGCCTGACTTCTCATTTTTCGAGTGGATTAGCTTATCTTCTATATCATCTCAGTTCTATCTTGACCACCATCCCTGTGAGTAACTCTATCCCCGATGACTCTGATCTGGATCCTCATGATGTTTTCCTTGAGCATGTTGTCACCGAAATCGATATAGGGCACCCCCTTTTTGGGACACCCCGTGCACCCCCTTCTTTCTCCCCTTTTTTTTGGGTGTTTAGCTCTAGCGTTTATTGGGTTTAGTCCTAGGGTTTATTGGGTTTAGCCCTGGGGTTTATTGGGTTTAGTCTTAGGGTTTATTGGGTTTAGCCCTAGGGTTTATTGGGTTTAGGGGATAGGGTATTAGATTTTTCGGCGGCTTTCGCCGTCGTAACATTAATTCTAAAATTATAAGTTTATAAGATTTATACATTTTTGCAATTTATACCACCAAAAAGTAACGGAAATGGAGGGGGTGCGCAGGGGGTGCCCCAAGAAGGGGTGCCTCATATCGAGGTTCTGTTGTCACATACGTGCCTATTATAGCTGAGGATTCTGTGCCGACACGAGTACTTCCACCTCGGAGTACACGTGATATTCCTGCCATGAAATATCATGGTGATCATGTTTCTGCTGCCAGATACCATGTTCCTACCCTTTTTAGGGAGAGATTGACTCAGTCCTGTACAACATTCTTTACTGCTCTATATCAAGAGGACATTCCTAAGAAAGTGGAAGATTCATTTCATATTCCGACATGGAAAGAAACAATGGATTTTGAGATGGAAGAACAGTACTTGCAAGAGATGTAGATTGCTTGAGAGAAAGAGACTTGTAGGCTGTAGATGGTGTTCTCTATTAAAAGAAGAGAGGATGACTCGATTGATAGACAAAAGGCAACAAACCCAAAACATAAAAGAATATAGGCGGTTCGTTATGGGAATATAGTAGGCCTACGTAGCCAAGCCCAAAATTTTAAAAAATAACTAACTGGCGAATGCAAACACGGTCTACCATAAATAACATTTCCAATTGTCCATGAAAAATAAATCTAAGGTCTTTACATTTCCATTTTCCTAAAAATCATGAAATAGTCATACAACATCGTCAACTACATAAGTCAATCACTCAGGCCAAAATAAATAAAAACAGATAGAAAGTCATTTTGCTCCCCGCAGCTAACCATCAACCCGTACCGATGCATGCGGCTCCGGATCAAAAATAAAATAACACAAGCAAAATCGTGAGCCACCAACAGCTCAAACAATAATACAGACGTGTCGCACCCCATAAACATTTATTTCTTTCCATTTCTACTACTTATGTCAAGGATTATGAGAACTTCCCTACACCATGCAGCTCATCAAGTATATTCTTCATACGAAAGAATAAGTTTATCTCACGCAGGCATATGAGGAATTTCCTACAACTACGCACGCTACTCAAGTGAAATCCTGCCTAAGAAGAAATCCTACAATCGGTCAGGAGGTATGATTTAAATAATGATGTAGCATGCTGATATACTCAATGCATAAAGAATCATTAAATCATGCTGCACTAAGCCGCATGCTTCGGGAATTTGGGTGAGTTCACACAGCTCGGCCGTAACACCTTTTCAAGACCACAAACCAACAAGGAGTTTCATGTAAGAACCGGGCAATTAAGCAGCTTAATAAATGGGGTCATTCGTAAAAGTAAATTTATGAGAAATCTGTTCATGATAAGTAACCCAAAAAAAGAATTGCAAATGTAAGCTTTATTTTTAAAAATAAATTAAAAATTGAATATATTTTAGTTTACGCACTAAACGGTTAGTACTAAACAACCAGCTAACTAAACCACACTCATCCCTGCCATATTCATCTATAACCGTACGGAAATATGGTGACCGGAAAATAAAAAACCTGCATTTTTTTCGATTTCATTTTTCCAATTCTTCACCCTTCCCGACTCAACGATTGGTCTGAAAACATATTCAGAGAGAAAAAGAGAGAGATCATCGATGAGCCCAGCGTAAAAAGGGTACATTTTAAGCTGGTTTATTTGTTGAAGGTGCGTTTAACTCCTAGTTCTAGCTGATTTATGTCACTATCCTTACAATCGAGATATGAGTCATGTATTTTTTTTTGTTAGATTTACACTTTCGTATGGTATTTAAAGTTGGATCGCTTCATTACATTATAAGAATGGGAGCGTGAAAGTGAACGGATAGTTTCGTGTCTCACATGACTAGTCATCGTTCACTCATTTGGTCTTAACACGACCAATGTCGTCGTGATACCCAACTCTATTTCACCACATTTACATACATTGCTCTTTTTTCTATTATTTGCAGATGATGATGACTCTATTTTGTAAGATTACAAATTTTTTGGAAGTAAAGAATCATCCGGATATTATAGCTGCAGATGTCGAATGTAATTTAAGAGCTGCTCGAATCGTGGAGAACATATTGTTCGCATCTCTATTAGATCTCATGTACAACAGATTCGTACTCAGTAAAGATACATTTGATCTAGTTTTGCAGTACAATCCCAACAGGAAGTGTGACCATGCTGAGTCTACAATTTTCTTGCGTGATGACGACAATGTTTTGGGATTTTTAGGCTAATGTGAGAACGAGAATTCAATGAGACACACCTTGAAAGTTATTTTGCGCCCTAAGGAAAACTCGGATGGCTAGCAAGTTGATGGAAATTTCAACGATAACTACTTCGGTCCCATGATGAGAATTGAAAATTGGGAAATTCTGGATACACCCTCGGATCTATGGCGCACAAGAGAGACACCCATCACACACGGAATAAAAATGGCGGTACGTCGAAACTTGGATCTTATAAGCTAGGATGCTAGGCAAGTACATCCCAGTCCGATATATGAGTCTCAGCCTCTGGATGATCCAATACTTAAGTCTCCATCTCTGAATGATCCGACGATATATGAGTCTCAGCCTCTGGATGATCCGATACATGATTCGCATCCATACAATGATCCTCTAAACGAGTCTGAGCAAGTATTAACAGATGATGAGTTAATATCGCCACCCTTTGATACGTTGGGGATGAATCAGACATCCATATAGGTCAATGTTACGACTCTAACGAGCAATTGATGAAGAAACTGATTGCCTCCACATTTTATGGTAATTTTGAAATTCGTACAAGAAAATTCAGCAAGTCTTTGTTAGTTGTATGATGCGTCAATCAAAATTGCCAATGGAGGGTCCAAGGGGCGAAAGCCTGTGATGAATCAGAGTATTTTACAATCCGAACCTACAATGGAGATCATAACTATTCTCTCAAGCACAGAGATGCAAGCCATCGACAAGCGACGTCTGCCGTGATAGGGGAACTTGTTGCTCCTTAATTTGTCGGTGTTGGGAAGGGACTTGCTCCTAAAACAATCCAGTCACTAATTTGCACGAACCTGGGAGCACAAGTAAGATATGACAAAGTTTGACGGAGGATGAGACGTGTTCAAAACATCGTCTGAGGTTTGCCCTAAGAAAACTACAACAAACTTGCATCCCACTTTTATCTTCTCAAACAGTCGAATCCAGGGACCGTAACTCACATAAAGGTCGACAGTAACAACAGATTCCTATATTATTTTTTGGCATCTGGGGCATCGATAAGGGGTTATGCCTTCATGAGGAAGGTGATTGGGATTGATGTCACCTTTCTGAAAGATAAATACAGGGGAGTAATGTTGGTTGCCACAGCACATGACAGTGAAAGCAAGTGCTATCCACTCGCTTGAGGAATTGTTGATATAGAGAATGGATCTTCAGGGACGTGGTTTCTATCGAAATTGAAAGACATCATTAGCAATACAGACGACCTGGCAAAATTATCGGACAGAGCACATAGCATTACGGCAGCAATAAGAGTTGTTTTCCAGAATGCCCATCACGGCATGTGTACGGCACCTCGGGCAGAACTTAAAGCAAAATTTCAAGTGTGGAAGCATCATCGAATCGTACTGGAAGGCTGTCAATGCGTACAAGGTCGAATAATTCAATAGTTTCATGGAAGATATCGCATCCAAGTATCCTTCAATCATTACGTACCTCAAACAGGAGGTTGGCTATTCGAGATGGGTCAGATACCACTACCCACGATGAAGGTATAACATCATGGTGACAAACCTTGTCGAATCAATAAACTCAATGTTACGCCACCAGGGAGAATACCCTGAGTGCAATAATAGAAAAAGTGTCACAGTGGTGGAATGAGAGACACCAGCAAACTGCGTCTGGAAATAATCCCCTCTCAGCTCATCGAGAAGCAAAGTTCAGGAATTACTAGTCCAAATCCGATGGACTGGTTGTCAATCAGCTCAATGAACGTGAGTATCAAGTCTCAACGGGTGGTAATGTGTCCGCCTTGGTGAATATTTTTACCAAGTCGTGCGATTGCATGGAGTTTAATGTAGACGAATTGCTATGTGTACATGCATTTACAGCAGCCAATAAAGTCGGGATTAGCGTATACAGCCTTATCTATTCATACCTTACAAGGCAATATTTGGTGAAAACATATCACGATACGATATACCCAGCCACCATGCTGTCACCGTGTGTTGTTCCTAAAATGGCCAGAGGATGGAAGTGTTACCCCCAAAAATTGAAAGGAAGAGAGGAAAACAAAGAATATCATGTCACAAATCGGGCATCGTAGCAGTAGCCAAATGCAAAAACCGTTGCAGTAAGTGTGATGTTCATGGATATTATGCAAAGACATGCAAGGGTGGATGCATCGCTGCGGATCCTGTACCGACATATCGCGAATATCTCGCTGACATCGATGTGGACCATGTATCGACCAGTCATGAATATCCTATTAGAGTCGAATGGGACCACGTATCGACTAGCCGTAAATATCCCGCTAGCATCGATTGGAACCTCGTATCGACAAGTCAATAATGCAACAATGGCGACATTTGGTTCCTCGTATTGACGAGTCGTCAATATCCTGCTAGCATCGACGGGGATTCCGTAGGGACGAGTTGTCAAAATCCCGCTAGCGTTGATGGAAATCTCGTATCAACCAGTCGCCAATGCCCTACCGGTAACGGGTATGTACTTTAGTCTTAAATATCCATAAATTGTTTAGTCGCGATGTTTTATATTTAAATTGTTTAATTTACGGGCATTTCGGGTGTGATTCGCCTGTCATGAAGATACGATTCTATGTTCGGTGTTCCATATTAAATAGAGTTATCAAAGTTTGAACAATCTGGAGGATCCTAACATAACCATTATATAGGAGCAATACATATAAAATAACAAAAATTGACAAAAGGCCAAATCAGTGTAACTATTTGATCGCGACAACTTTATCCTCGATATCACATTTTTTCATAATCGGTTTGCGTCGTTTCATGTTCTGAGATGATGGGATGGATTGGATTGGATTGGAATGGAAACGATGATAATCAATTCTCATCTGATTCATCGTGACTATACGTGTATGTCTATCAAATTTACCACGACTGAACCAAAATCATACATGTAGACCGTATGCCAGTCGAGTACACAACGACTGTACGAGATAGACGGGTCGAGGCATTCATGAAGGTTCTCTTTGACTGCTTCGGCATCATGGCGGTATCCGAGGCGAATGACATCACCACAAATTGCTGGACGACTTCGACTGCTCCGGCATCATCATTCACTGTCTCATTGATGCATTCGTGCATGGCTATTCGGCCTATCACGTTAGCGTTCATCATACGATGGTTGATGTCACTTTGACTAGCAAAGTCAGTGAGGACTTTCATTCCAAAAATCAAAACAATTCATTCGTTTTGAACCCGATAGTACATTCGTTCGGAACTCAGTAGTACACTTGTTCTTAATCTGGATAGTCGAGACAAAATTGTCATCAACATTCTAGACTATATTCTTCCTATTTAATTTTCACAATCAGCCCAAATACGATTAATTCGGTGACCATGACCACAATGCTGAACAACATCATCTTTCGTTCTTCCCAGATGCTGACGAAGCATTCGCGACAGACAGCTATTGGGCAAAGTATGCTAACTTCTATCATACAGTGGTTGATGCCACCGTGTATGGCTCGCCCTCCATGTAATTCGGCCTAAAGGGCAAAGTCAGAGGCAACATCAAAGAATTCGATCGTACTGGACAACCGACGAAGTTTAGAGGCAGAAGCAGCAAAGTTGGGTGATAAGCTCCAAAAGACGGTGACAATTCGGATTGCATTAGTGGCATCGAGGTTATCCAGACTGAACATGTCGGGCCATGCAGGGTCATGGTGTTCAGCAGTCACAAAGTCAAAGGCGGCAGTCACCGCGACAAGGTTGTCAAATACGGCGTCGAGAGCTGCATTGGATGCAAAATCGCCTGGTTCAGCAATATTGTAGCATAGGGAGACGAAGTGTGCAGCTTCGGAGGTGAAGGTGGTTGTAAAGACGACGATGATACGGAAGTCGATGAATGAGATGATAATAAGGTCGGAGGCAATCATGACAAGGGTGGTAACTGAATTGGCTAAGGCTGCGACGGCGGCATCCATGGTTTGAACGTTTAAACTCACATTTTTTTCACCGTCGGAGATGATACAGAAAAAAAAGTCTTCCGGTGATTTGACTTCATTAGAAGGTATTAAGACGGTTTAGTATTTTATTTCTCTATTTCTTTTTTTAAAATTTTTTTTATTTTTAATATTTTTATTTTTATTTTTATTTTGTCGAGCTGGGGGTATCCACAGAAACAATCTCCTCATCTTGCGAGACGTGGGGGTATAATTGCGTACATCTTACCCTCCCCAGACCCGCCTACGGGCAGGATTTACTGGTATGTTTGGTTTGGTTAGTATTTTATTTTTTTCTTCATTTTCTTGTAATGCGTTTTAAATAAAAGAACAATAAAAGTAAATCAAAAATAAAATAGGAGGTTATAATTCAAAGTAACATTTTCGCGAAGCTTACTTATCCAATTAATCTGCTAATAATGCTTATTCATGATGGTGTAGTAGGACTAGGGGTGCACATTCGGGTTTCGGGTCCGGGTAGTGAACTATCCAGACCCGAACCCGAAGTTGCGGGTATTTGGAAACAATACCCGAACCCGTCGGGTACCCATTTTCCTATTTTTTATTTATTTTTTCATTTTTTATTCGTTTTTTTGGGTTGTAAAACGGATTTCCAATTTACCCGAACCCGAACCCGAATATTACATGTTTTTTACCTAAAAAGTCGGGTCGGGTTCGGGTAACCCGACCCAAACCCGATTTTTTAAACTTTTTTTTACCTATCGGGTTCGGGTATCGGGTACCCAATACCCATTACCCGGACCCGGACCCGATTTATTCGGGTAGTTAAAAAAACTACCC
>JAOYMZ010092241.1:0-10663 GCA_025802335.1 Pinguicula primuliflora
ACCTCGGATATTCCAGATAAGAGCGGAGAGATGCATTATTGATCTTGGCTTGTCTTGGCTCTTGTTTGGATAGTAGATGCTTTGTAATAGTCTTTTGTCTTCTTTGTGTACGCTCGCTTCTTTTTAGGAGGAGACGTCTGCACATTTTGCCAGTCCGGGACATTTTCCACCTCTTTTATGGACTTTTCACTGTCAGAATCAGAATCGGAGTGTTCAGTGTCTGCATCAGATAGCTTTTTATCCGCCGACCACAATTTCGAGAGAGGCACATCGGAGGGTTGATCGGTGATTGGGATGGTAAATAACTCTACTTCTTCCTCCTGCTGTGGTAAAACAATGATTTGCGAGCCATCGTCTTGAAATAAAAGAGGGGCCGATTCCTCCTGATCAACTCCCTGACCATCAGTCTGATCCGCCTTCTCCGGGTCCAAATTACTCATCAACTTAGACTCCGAGTGCTTTTTTTTGTGCGCTTTCTTGCCTTTTTTCGGTGAAGTATGGGCATCCTATCGGGCGGTTGAGGATTCCGGGATATCCGAGTGGGTCTTTTGGGCCGGGGAAATATGCTCTTCAGTCTCCACAATATTTTCCTCATCCATCAAACAACCAAAAGAATTTGTTAGTGCAATGTTATCATCATTAGGACATTCCGTATTAGCATCAATAACCGGCGTAGTAATACGAATGTCATCAGTAACAATAATATGCACTGAGGTGCCAACATGGGCAGAAATATCGGATGTAGGGAGGATGTTTTTACCTTTGCCGGAGGTGTCAGCTATGGGATTAGCTATCACCTCCGTAGATACTGAGACTGCAGGAGGACCCAGAGGTGCCTTTTGAGCATCGAGGCAACCGGATCTTTTTTCTTATAAATCATGGCGACATTGGGCTTCTCCTTAGACGCTTGAAGTTGGATTTTCCCAGCAGCCTTCTTAGGAATATTTATCTCAGGGTGAAGAATTTTGCAGACCTCCTTGACATGTCCTTGTTTCAAGAAGTGCGTACAATATTGCGGGATTCTTCCAGCGTGTAAAGGCTGCTAGAAACTCTCATAACCTTCGGATTTGATGTATATACGATGTACTGGCTTGACCAGAAGGTCCATATCCACACAGACTCGGGCTAGATTAGGACGGGATAATGTAGCAGTAGCTTCATCAATTCGCAACGGCTTACCAATCGCACTTGCAATCGAAAAAATGGCATCTTTCCTATAGAGATGAATTGGTAAATTAGGCAGTGATATCCATACCGACGCATGATGCGATTCAACGTTTGCGTGAAAATCCAGAGTCCACTTAAAGATACGCATTTGGAATTTCTTCAAAAACCGTACTTCCCGGAGCCAAACTCGATCTCGATCATCCTCGTTAGCGAACCTCAAAAGAATGTGTTTCTGATCGAGATGGCCGACAGAGACTTCTCCTTTAAATCCAATAGCCGTAATTAAACGACGAGTTTCCTCCATGGTTGGCCGTCCGTGGCTGAATTTTCCGACAAGTGCCAGATCAAACGGGGCCGTGAGAGATGCAATATCCGATTGGGTAAAGGAGATTTTTGGTTCGCCCTTCTCCTTGCTCAGAACCTTCGGCGGAATTGGCTCATAGTTGAGTTTACGCGCCCCTAGTGTTGATGCAAAAGACTTCTGGATTGGTGGCGCCATAATTTTGGGATCCCGGCCAACGAGAGGCGGGAATTCATCGAGAATGGGTGGCGAATCGTCCGCCATAGGGCTGTGGATCCGGCAGCAGGCCGGAAGGATTGAGAGGGGGCTGTTGCGGCACGGTTGACGGCGGTGCAGCAGGGTTGCGGGCGGTGGCGGCAGAAATCGCACGCACAAGGTGCGTGTTTCGCTAGAGGAGGAGGCTAGGGCTTATGCTTATGTTTTCTTTGGTACATTCTTCCACATGGAGTAGGTTCACTACATCATGATGCTAATGCAAGAATCGGCCTAAACAAGATCGAGTTATTCAGGCCTAAACAACCAAATCTCATAAAAACAGTAAGCACTTAACATAGGAACACATGTTTACATATTTGATCCACAAAACCTAAGTTAAAATATCATGAATCAGCTTAACTTAGCCTTAGTGTACAAGATTAGTTGTTGCTTAAAGCACGATCCATAAGAGTTACAAAAGAACAGCAAGAACAAGTCATTGAAGTCGTTGAAATCAGCAACTCCTACATCGGAGAATTCTGGTGATAGCTTCACTGTTTTGCCCTGGATTGCCAAGTTCACCACCTCAGATGTGTTGTCTGTCAAAATGAAATGTGTCCAAGACTACTAGGGCAATGTCCCTGCAAAGTTACAAGATGTCCCTCCAAGTATTTTGTGTGTTACGCCAGTTGCAAGAGGACTGCTTGGTCATTTCTAGTTTCTTCACCCAGAATGGATAAATTGGCTTAAACCTCCCACTCCACGGCCTCCTTTGTGTATAATGTATGAATAAGACTTGTAGATGAGTCTTAGGGTTTGTTTTTGGTGAAATTACAGCATTGCCAACTGATGATCACCGGGTGTAAGTGCAAGTATGCACTACGAGCAAGTAATACAATGCATGAGCAAAGATTTTTCCCACAGAGAGTAGGCACAACAATGTTCTCTTCACTACTTAATCGCATGAAAACTAAGCATAAGTTAGGTTGATTGTTCACTTAAACTACTGAACATAACTAAACTATCCAAAGCTTATCCACTACTGTCACAACAATGGATCAAGGCAAGCACAAAAGGCAGGATCAAACACAAATTGGAGAGAGTACTTAATGCAGTAGTGTGTTGCCTTCCTAAGATGTATCAAACACATTCCTATGTTCCTAAGCTCGGATTAATGTTTTCTTAACCACAAGACCAAAGTACATCTTGCACTCTATCAAGATACAAGCAGGTCTGACCCAAACATGAAGTGAATTTTTCCTTATGAGCCTCACCCAAGCATGTTGGTGCATAGGTTGAGATTTTACTCCAACCCGAGATCACAATATGGTCTGTCTCTATTGTGGCACGGTCTAGTTAGGGTTCATCCCCAAGGACAAGCCATGTGTGTGCATATGGTTCCATACAATGAATCTCCTATCGGTCTCATCATATGCAACGCCTAAATAAGAGCCATCTATTCTTGCACAAATAGAATACTCATGTGACTCAAAATGCAACCATGAATCAACATTCATCCGAGATTTAGTTCAATAAAACAGTGTTGATTACACCAAAAGAGGGCTCAACTGAGCTCTAAGTTCGCAAGATTTGCTCATGCTTAAGGCATGAGCTATAACAACTACAAAGGAAAGCAAGAGCAAAGCCACAAAGTGGAAGGAATCTGTGAGCTCTAAGCTGGATCAGGTTCTGCCTCCGAGATCTTCTCCAGGTGCTTTTTCTTAAAATTTACATTATCAAGGCTGCTCAGAGCTAATGAGGATGTCAATCCCTTCTAGAGTAAAGTCTATGTGTAATGGCAAGATCGCCCTCGTAGTAGTTTGTAATCTGCAACTCAATCAAGGGTCATCTTTGTCTTTGCAGCTTCATTAACCCCGAGTGTATAGTTGGGCCTCAAACTCCTTCATTTTGGTCTCTAATACTAATATGCTGTAAAGACGACTTGAAGATGAATGCCCTCACTTCGTTCTGGTGAAAGTCAGGTATGTCCTTGTAGCCATGTGTGAGATACACTCCGTGCAAGGGGAAAGAGTGTCACTGCACTACATCCCATACCCAGAATGGTACAAATGGTTGGAACTCGATCTTTTGGGCCTCCCCAACATTTGATATATTCATAGAAGTTGTAGATGACTTCATGGCCTAGCTTTCTGTGAATTTCCAGCCTCATCCCCATCGTGGTTCATAAGATATGGTCGTTACAAGGGCATGGCAGTCTTTTCCCAAATATTACTTGTTTTGGCTAGACACCTTTTGGCGATTTGTTGGCCATTAGATTTGTCTAGCTTTGTTCTTTTGTTCCATTTTACATGATTTTGGGCATGTAACTACATGAAAAAATGTAGCATACAACCGAACGTAGCAATGTACCCAAATATCATCAAATGAACACAAGTTAGGGTGAAAATCAGTATCATAAGCCATGATTTGTGAATAAATGAATGCATAAATGATCCTAAAAATAGATCAAATCGTGGCTTATCAACTACCCCACACTTAGATCATGCTTGTCCTTAAGCATAGAAGCATAGTATAACCAGAGATGAAAGAAAGGTAGTATGCATGCCCTTGCACTAATGGAACAGTAACTCATAAGCATGAAGTATGCTGCAAGGTGTAAGTGTGCCTGGTTTATGAAATGTGCTAAGAGTAAGCATAAATGTATAAGTATGAGTTTAACACAAGCAGAAGATACTAGGATCAGTTTAGGGGGTAGAGAATATCATCACACCTATACTAGTTTCATGTTCCCTATCATTTGTTAAATGTGTCCCTTCTTGCCTCCTTACTACTTCTCTAGGGATGAGTTGAGCTCTTCACCTTCAAACCTCTGCCCTAATGCATGAACTTTGTAATGATCTCAGGCCAAGACTCAACTCCATCACACTCATTTTGGGGTTAATATTTAGATGAGGGCTCTTCTCGTTAATGGAGTTGGAAAAAACAAAATCACCTCTCATATTTGGTTTACCTGTGTGTGGGAAGACTTCTAGGGCCTAATTTGAGTGAGAGATGGTAGTAATCTACCACCCTTAACCCTGTCTTCCTTCTTGACACATACTACTGACTTCTTATAACTTGTATAGAACATGCTGTCTTTAGCATTGAGGTATGCTCGGCTTCTTATTTGAAGTGTTGCTGAACTAGTTTTGAGGTCTTAGATTTGTCCAGGCTCTTCTTATTTCTTTGAATTGTGGACACTTGGACTCCATCTGTATAGCTCAAGAGTGCTCTAACTTGCACTCCCTTCTTTATTTTGTTTTGATGGATTTTGCATCCTTATTTCTTTTGATCTTCTTGTACTCTTTTTAGCTTCTTTTTGTTTGAATCTCAGCTGGCTCCCTCTTTGCTTGAGGGTTAAGGGCAGGTTCACCAAAATCTCAACACTCAAACCACGCTATAAACTACATCTCACCCTCCCCTCATGAAAAATTGTATTGAAACTCAGCATCAGATCACTTCTCTATTCATGCACTCAACCAAACTACCATAGAAGAACTCAATCTTTATCCTCCAGATAGTCATCATGAAGCATTATAAGCCACAAATAGTTAAGCATGAATAGGTCCATTAGCCAGCAGAAGTGAAAATGAGCAGAATAGGCATGAAGCAAACGAAAAATTTTCAGCTAAGAAGGCCAAAACAGAAGCAAGTCCCTAAATGATAACAAGGATAGTGAATGAACATAAGACTTGCTCAAAAGATGTGCTGCCTAAGCTAACCTCACCCCACACTTAAAATTTGACTTGCCCTCAAATGAATGAATCATAAAAAATGAAAAGCAAGGGCAAAGAACAATACAACCTGGGGTCAGTGACTACATATCTTAGTTGTGGTACTTGAATGATGCTTGCTCATTTGCATTTGCTGTTCCTTTAGGGTGTGCTCACCCCACACTTGAACTCATCTTGGCTCTGACCAATATGGCTTCAAACAAAAAGGATTAGATACTTAAAAGCAAATAAACCTAAACAAATGTAAATGATAGATACTGTCTTGGGGTGTCTCCCAAGAGCTCTAAGTTTAGAATCACTAGATGTACTCTTCTTGCTCAATCTGACTATCCTGGCTCGAGAGAGCTCTTGGCTGTCCTCATCTTCATGATCTCACATATTGTCCAGGATCTCTTCTTCCTGACAGGGTGCCCCTCTTCATGTTTTAGATAGCTACTGAAGGAAATTGCTACTGGATTGCTTTCCTCCTAGCACTGTAGTATATTCAAGATTCTCAGGCTGCTTATCTTGAAATGGTGGCTTGCACCACAACTTACTGGGGTCACTAGGAGGACTCTGCATATGTTGAAGCATCTACCCCAACAACTCTTCAACTTCTAGATACCAGGAACTATCTGTATTATCATGGATGGCTTTCTAATCCAGCAGAGGTTCTGGCTGTATTCCCTGCTTCCCACTATTTCCGATGAATTCCTTGTGTATCAGAAGTGCACTCTAGCCCATCAGGGGACTGTCTTTTCTTTCCCTTGAGAGCACTGGCTTGATCCGTTTTCATGTAATCTCCCATAAGCTTGCTCAGCACCAGGTAGACATCAAAGAGCACTTCTGCTTTTCCAGCTTTTAGCCTGAGCTCTCCTCTTTCAATATCAATCACTACCCCATTGGTCTTCAGGAAGGGTCTCCCTAGAATAATGGGGATACTTGAATCTTCTTTCATGTTTAGGATAGTGAAATCCACCAAAAAAGACAATTTCTCAACTTGCAACAACACATCCTTGATCACTCCTCCTGTCTCTTTGAGAGACTTATCAGCCAACTCAGACCTAACACCAGTAGGTGTAGGCTCCTTCAATCCCAGCTTCTGCACAAGAGAGTAAGGCATTAAGTTTATGCTAGATCCTAAGTCACACAATACTCTCTGAAAAGCAAAACTTCCTATAGACAAAGGGATGGTAACACTCCCTGGATCATTCATCTTTGGGGGTGTTCTTTTGAGCATATCCGAGCACTTCACTGTCAACCGAACAGTGCTCTCTCCCTCAGCCTTCACTTGAGTTTTTCGTTGCTCTACTTTAACTTCCATTTTGTTCTCCTTAGCTTCTGAGATCACTTCTTCCCTTTCCTTATCAGCTTCTACTTCTGCTTCCTCAGGTTTAGATGCCAAAATCACCACAGAACTCTGTTCAAGAAGGAGGCCGTCTAGCCCGCTTAGGTGCGGCCTAATCGCTAAGGTGTCACCCTCTACCTTGTCCAAATTCCTGCTTAGGCTGCTTATAAGCCCGCCTAGGCGGGCGACTTGGCCGCATAAGCACTAAGCAATCCCTAGACGCCTTGGGTCTGCCTAGCGCTTTCTCGAACACTGCCACAGAATGTGTTTGAGGTTTTCCCAACTTTCTATTGGCTTCAGAGATGATTGCTTGGCAACTATCTCTGGTTTTTTTTATTAAAACTTGGCAGAGTTCCCTTCTGCCTTTCTTGCATTTGTGAGGCCAGTTGGCTAAAAATATTGTCCAACGTCATCAAAGAGGCTTGCTGACTTTGGATGGAAGCATAAGTTTTAGCCATAGAAGTAGCATTCTGTTGGATGAGTTGAGCCAAGAAATATTGACTATTCTCCATTTCTCCCATCATCTCTGTATTCCTTCTTGAATTCTCAGAAAGCATGGCCCGAACTTCCCTATCCTTGCTAGGTGAAGCATTAGTGGTAGAATGATACTGCACTCGGGGTAGCCTTAAGAGATGAGAGTTGAGAGCGCCTTGTGGATTAATCCAACTTAAACTAGGGGCATCATTCCTTCTATAAGCGTGATGCCTTGATTTCCATATCTCTGCTGGTTCTGAATATAACTCATTTGTTCAAGCTCAGCTAGAGGAGCTTCAGGATAGTGACTAGAATGTTGACTAACTCCACAGAGTTTGCATGAAAGGGATTGTACTGGATAGACTTAGTAGGCTTCGGTGTTCTTTCTCCTGGAAACAACATATCAACCTTGGAGGACAAGGCACTCATAGCTGCAGCTAAGGTATCATTCTGTTGAATATTATGAACATGATCTGGTCCCCTTGCTACTAACCTCTCCACTGGCCATTTGTAGCAGTTTTGAACCAGTGTCTCCAACAATGCCACTGATTGATTCTCTGTCTTCTGCATAAATGTCCCATTTGCTGCAGAATCCACATCTGTTCTAGTGTTGTGATCCAAGAAAAAATAAAAGGCTTGAATCTGCCACGATTGTTGCAAACCATGATTGGGACAACTTCTGAGTAACCCTTTGAGTATTTCCCACACCTCATATATATTCTCATGTGGCCTCTGCTTGAATGACTGAATCTCAATCAGGATCCTTGAAGTTCTGTCTGGAGGGAAGAAATGTGTCAAGAAATCTCTTCTTAGCTCCTCCCAGGTGTGAATGTAATTAGTAGGAAGGCTGTACAGCTACTCCTTGGCTCTGTCCATTAAGGAGAAGGGAAATAGTCTCAACCGGATGGCTTCTTGATCCACTCCATGATACTTGATAGTATCACAAATTTCCAGAAAAGCATCCACATGAGTACATAGATTACATTTCTCTGCAACTCTAAAGGTGGAATAGGATTGAAGCAAGTGGATGGTTGAAGGCCTCAGTTCAAAGTTTCTTACAACAATTGAAGGTCTTTTGATGGATGGTGTAACTTCAGCAGCTGCTGGCATAGCAAAGGCTTCAATGGAGAGGTCATCATCATGAATCACAACTTCTTGGTTAGGGTTCTCCATGTCTTCTTTAGATTCAGACTCAAAATTTTCCTAAAACTCAGTTTAAGGTTCAACAGATTCTTCCAAATCAGTTTTTGCTTCCTCTTGAGCAGAATGTGCTTCTCCTTGCACTTCAGTGAATAGAGCTCTAGTTTCCGCTCTTCTCAGTGCTCTCAACCCCTTTCCCAACCTTCGTTCAGGAGTGTTATAACCAGAACCAGGTGGCTTGATCATAAACTACCTATGCAAGCCAAGAAGAAAAGTGAGATGCCTAAACAACAAAACAAACAGAAAACAAAAATAGTTTGCAATACAATCTTGTAGCTAACTAGAACATGGAAGGGGTGTTAATCCCCGGCAAGGACGCCAAAAACTTGATGATCACTGGGTGTAAGTGCAAGTATACACTATCAGCAAGTAAAACAATGTATGAGCAAATGTCTTTCCCACAGAGAGTTGACACAATACTGTCACAACAATGGATCAAGGCAAGCACAAAAGGCAGGATCAAACACAAATTGGATAGGGTACTTAGTGCATTAGTGTGCTGCCTTCCTAAGATGTATCAAACGCATTCCTATGCCCCTAAGTTCGGATTAATGTTTTCTTAACCAAAAGACCCAAGTACATCTTGCACTCTATCGAGATACAAGCAGGTCTGAGCCAAACATGAAGGGATTTTTTCTTTATGAGCCTCATCCAAGCATGTTGGTGCATAGGTTGAGATTTCACCTCAACCCGAGATCACAATATGGTCTGTATCTATTGTGGCAAGGTCTAGTTAGGGGTTCATCCCCAAGGACAAGCCATGTGTGTTGTGCCATACAATGAATCTCCTACCGGTCTCATCATATGCAATGCCTAAATAAGAGCCATCTATTCTTGCACAAACAAAATACTCACGTGAATTAAAATGCAACCATGAATCAACATTCACCGGAGACTTAGTTCAATAAAACAGTGTTGATTACATCAAATGAGGGCTCAACTAAGCCCTAAGTTTGCAAGATTTACTCATGCTTAAGGCATGAGCTATAACAACTACAAAGGAAAGCAAGAACAAAGCCATAGAGTGGATGGAATCCGTGAGCTCCAAGCTGAATCAGGTTCTGCCTCTGAGAGCTTCTCCAAGTGCTTTTTCCTAAACTTCATATCGTCAAGTCTGCTCTGAGTGAATGAGGATGTCAATCCCTTCTAGGGTAAAATTTGTGTGTAATGGCAAGGTCGCCCTTGTAGTTGTTCGTGATTTCCAACTCAATCAATGGACATCTTTGTCATTGCAGCTTCATTAAACCCGAGTGTATAGTTGGGCCTCAAACTCATTCATTTTGGCCTCTAATGCTGATAAGTTTTTAAGATGACTTGAAGAGGAATGCTCTCACTGCCTTCTGGTGAAAGGGCAGGCATGTTCTTGCAGCCATGTGTGAGAAACACTCCGACAAAGGGCAAGAGTGTCACTGCACTACATCCCTTAGCCAGAATGGTACAAATTGTTGGAACTCGATCTTCTGGGACTCTCCAGCATTTCATGTATCATAGAAGTTGTAGAGGACTTCATGGCGTGGCTTCCTATGAATTTCCAGCCTCATCCCCATCGTGGTTCATGAGATATGGCCGTTACAAGGGCATGACAGTCTTTTCCCAAACATTGTCTGTTTTGGCTAGGCAGGGGTTGTTGGACATTTTCCAGATTTGTTTAGCTTTGTCCCCTTGGTCTATTTCACATGATTTTGGTCATGTAACCACATGAAAATATGTAGCACACGGCCAAATGTTGTAATGTACGTAAATATCATCAAATGAACACAAGTTAGGGTGAAAATCAATATCATAAGCCATATTTTGTGAATAAATGAATGCATAAATTATCCTAAAAATAGATCAAATCTTGGCTTATCACCAACAAAGTAGTTTTGAAGATATGGTCTTTGCAAGGGCAGATCACTCACTTTTCTCTTTTCACCAAAATGGCAAAGCTACTTTTCTTTGTTGTTGGTGGACTTTGCCAAAAATGGTTGTTTTGTGTCTTCTTGTCCCAAATGTGTATAGAATCAGTCTATAACACATTCAAATGTTGCACTTGACCTAATAAGCACAAATGAACACAAATTAAAGTGTAAAACAAGTGATTAGGGCATAATGAATTGAAATACACTAATCTAAATAAGATCAAAATGTGATAAAATATGAGCTTATCAACTACCCCACACTTTAATGATGCTTCCTCAAGCATATGTGATGAGACTCTATTTGGAGCTCATTTTGCATGTCATTTTATATCTTTTTATACCTCTTAACACTTGAAATATGCCC
>JAOYMZ010092242.1:0-10663 GCA_025802335.1 Pinguicula primuliflora
AGGGGATTTATAACCCTCCGTTAAACGGTGATTGCCTCGTCGGAATATCACCAAAACTTGAACATATGCAATTCAATTTATGGGCTTTCCAATGGTGCGACCAATTTCGAGAACGGATGGCTAATTGTATCTCATAATTCATTATGTACAAATTATGTACATTTACATTATGTAAATGTATCATTTTTGATACATAATACAACCATAAAAAAAAACAGGACACGAATCCTGTCTCTCCCACATCGGTACTTTAGAGAAGAGAAAAGAGGTATTCGTTAGTCGAACTTGTAATTTTTTCATTATCAATAAAAGAAGTGGACGGTTATTTACCTCCTTTTGCTATACATATTGATCAACTTGTACTCTTTTTATTTTTAAAAGAATCAATTTACACCCTTATACATTCATAAAAAGACCCTTCACAACATAAATATTTTTTATCTTATTATTTTTTTACTAATGACCAAAAGACCCTCCACGCGGGTTCATCAAATTCATGGTGAAGATTATTTTTATCTCCGGTTTACGTAGAAGATCATTAACGGTGAAAAAATAGGTTCAATTATTTTTTATCTCTGGTTTATGTAAAAGATTATTATAAGAAATAAAGGGTAATTTGGTCATTAGTAAAAAAAATAATATGATAAAAAATATTTATGAGTTGAGGAGTCTTTTTATAAAAGTATAAGGGGGTAAATTGGTTCTTTTAAAAGTATAAGGGTGCAAGTTGATCAATATATATAGTACAAAGATGTAAATAACATTTAGCTCTCAATAAAAGCAATATTTTACACGCGGTGACATCAACCACAGTACGATAGAAAGTAACGTGTTGGGACGAATAGCTGCCTTGCGTGAACGCTTCAATGGAACAGTGGAAGACGATGACAATCAGCATTGTAGTTCGTTTTTCTCGTCTAATGATATACCGCCATGGTCAACAGAGTAATCGTATCTGGGAATTAAATAGGAAGAATCTAGAATGTTGATAATTTGGTACATCTAGTCATGACTATCCGGATTTTGAACAAATGTACTATCTAGGTTCCGAATGAATAGATTGTTTAGATTTTTGAAATGAAAGTCCTCACTGATTCTAGCATTCGCGATGACATCAACCACTCTATGATGAAATTTAACATGTTAGGCCGAATAGCTTCCTATGTCGTGTGCGAACACATTAATGGAACAATGAAAGATGATGTCAAAAATAGCCGAAGAGAACCTTCACGAATGCCTTGACCCATCTGTCTCGTCCAGCAATTCGTGGAGATGTCGTTCGCGGGTTCAGAAATGTTATTAATTATTTTGATCTAGCCACAGTAACTAAAATGGCTTATGATCCACACGTATGATTTTAGTTGTCGTGGTGAATTCAATTTGTATACATGTATAGTCGTGGTAAGCTCGACGGGTATATTAGAATTTGACATCGGGTATATTAGAATCCTTTTTTTGGTATATTAAAAATCGGTAAATAAGGAAAATTGACTGTTTTCCTTTCCAATCCACATCATCCCAACATCTCAGGTTATAGATAATTTGTTCATCTAGTCTCGACTGCTGTGATAGAAATCGAAAGGCTATCCAGGTTTCGAACGATTGGATTGTTGTGATACGAAAGTCCTCACTGACTGTTGTGCTTATTCTAACTCATGTATTCGTCTTAGAAATGAATGAACATCCGGCTTTCGAGCAAATGACATGAACAGAAAAAAAAAAAATAAAACACATCATATCAATCATTTCATCAATTTTATAATATAAATTCAACAATTACAAATATCGTCGTCAAAGAAACTAAAAGAGATGCTTCATTTATTGGTACATGTGCACCAAGACTGAGTTGCCAACTTGGGATCAAACCAGCAAACGGTATTGCACATCCCTGTACATATCCATGCGGTGTGAAAATGATCATTTTCCTCAATAAAGGAACTGGAAAATGATGCTAGCTAATTTGTACAAAGAGAGAAGCTCTCTTTATCCCGGAAGACATACTAACTATCTTATTCTGGCTGAGATGGAACCGGAGAAGGAAGTAACGTTGGCAACCATGTTGTGGATGACTGATAAGCTCATATTTAGAGCTTATTTTATGCATTATTTTATGCATTATTTTTTATCATTTTATGCCTTAACACTTGTATTACGACCTAAAGATGTGCATTGGTGCTAGGTTGGAGAAAAGAGCTACATTTTCGTATTTTGCAGCATTCCTATTCATTTCATGCACATTTTGGCACTATATAGACATGTGAAGATCAAATAACATTTGGACAAGGTTACACAATCCTTCACTAAAGTCACACACCATTTGAAGCTATTTTCATACAAGTGAAGTTGGGTCATGCTTTTGAGGAGATTACAACCGAATGTTACAAATACACACAAGTTGATTGTGTGGCTACAAAAAGGCCACAATTCCTTCATTCATCAAGACACATCATAAAAGGAAAAGTAAGGTGGACTTGGTCAACAATGGTGGCTATGAAGAAGTCTTGGCCGAGAAGTGTAAGGAATTACTCACTTGAATAAAAAATGGGAGATTGACTCATTCAAAAATTGCGGCGAAAGGAAATTTTTGTTAAAAACTTATACACACAGATGTATCTACATGGAAGAGGAGAGAGAGGAGGCTTCCAAGAGAAGCTTTGGCACACAAAAAGAGGAATGCACATCTTGTTCAACACATTCTCATTCTCATTCCATCTTGGAGACTAGAAGATACATGGGAGGAGAGTGAAAAAAAGAGAAGAAGAAGAGAACCAAAAATCCAAGAAATGGAAAAGCTACAACCCTCTCAACTTCAACGACGAAGCAAAATAATTAAACATAGAGAAAGAATAGCCTGTCTATAGGTTATTGCTCCAATTTAGAATAGGTGAAAAATTTAAATGGAAAGACTTGGGATCAATGCTATGAAACCATTTCTTAAAAGCAAAATGGTGCTGTAGAATTACGAATATATCTTCATACCCAAGTTCAAGAATGGTGAATTCTTCCCAAACTTCACCCATGGATCTGCGGTAATAGAGAAATTAGAGTCCAAGGAACAAAACTTTTTTTTCTTTTTAATTATTATTTTTTTTTGAAATATTAGTTTTATTAGATGGAAAAAATAGATACATTTTTATCCATGTCTGCCTTACATTTTTTACACTCAAGTCGGTGGCATGGTGGATCGAATGCAATCAAACAACTATCTATCACCCTATACAACTTTGCTTTAGATCCATCTATACACAATGGGCAATAGTTTTTTCATAGATCCCCAATTCCTGTTTCAATAATGCAAGGGAGTTACCTCCATTTCGTTGAGAGTTTCGTCCAACAGCAGTTCTGTTTTCCAAATTTTGCTACTGCTATCTCAGCTTCTCCCATTTGTTCCATCCAGCAGCTGTGGCATATCTTTCGGTTTTTGTGAGACTGCATTATGCCTCATTTAGTCCCCGTCCGTGAACAGATCTGGCACTTAGTTTCAGTCTCTCGCAGATTTCGAACTACAATAGCTCACATGTTATAAGGTGCAGCAGTAGAAGCAAGGTAATGCGCATATACATTTTTGAAAAGATTCACATCGAGTGTAGCTTTGCCGGAGGTTTTCGGCTAATGTATATTAGCCTCCACTACCGTGATATCAATGATCGCCAGGAGGATTCAAACTGGAACCCAATGAGTGGCCTAAGCAGTCTTGAATTTCCATCTCCATCGCAGAACATCTGACCTGCATTCTTTTTCAACCCGTGACAAGAATTTCCATGTCCCTCGCAAACAACATATTATATGCAGCTCAATGTTTGTTGTTAGCATCAAACATAACCATTCGCGCGCATCAAATTGTATCTTGGCCGAGGGCAGCTGCTAATATTCACTAGTAGGCACCCCCATAAAGACGTAGACTGCAGGAGGATCTGGTTGTGGAATCCCGAGAGCAGTCGAAGTGATCATGTTTTCTTTCTCATTTATGAGGCAGAAGCTCCATCAATTTGCGCCATCCTTAGATGCGAGCAACCTCCAGAGGCATCAGTCCCTTTGTGTAGAAATTGTTGTCCCCTTGCTCATAGCTCCATTTAGCTAGATCCCTGACTTGGGCTTTAGTCGTAACAGGCAGATTAAGAATCTTGAAGTCTGGGTTAGCATCCAGAATTCGCCGTATCTCACAGTACTGAGGATACAATTGCCATGGGAAACTTTTCCCAATGTTTGACGAGAGGTAGTTTAACGTGGTGTCAACTTCTATTATCACACGACTCCAGTTCATCTCTTTACATTTTTCCAGTCCGTGAATGAGCAACTGGAGTCTGGTATCCCCCTCACAAGAAAGTTTTAGCGTCAATGCCCCCACAATCTCCCCCATATAATCGCCAATTGTGACCCCTACACCCGCATCCTTCGAAGATAGAGGACGATACTATGCTACATTCATGTAGAGAGATTCGTCTTTATGGACAGAGGCCAATGCATTTGACATTGAGCAGGGCCTATGATCATCCAACTGCATTTTGTTCTTGCTCTGACGCAAAGACGATGTTTTTATTGCAGCCATTGTTTGTATCATGCTGGAAATTGAGTCCGTTATTTTGTCTGCTATCAATGCAGCCCCCGATACACACCATTGCATCGGTGAATCCAAGGAAACCAACATATACATAGAGAGGTAACTCTTCTCACATAGTCCAACTGTGCATCGCCCTTAATCTTTTGCCAGCTTTCCAATCTATCTGGTACAGATTCATTTAAGTGAGGGACCCCATATCGTTGCTCAAAGAAACTCCAGATCTAGTGTGCTAATTGCTATAAACGAAAACATGATCTGTTGTCTCCTCTTGTGGCTGATCATTGCAGCATTGACATCGTGACGCCATTGAAATACCAAGCTGTTTTATCCTTTCATCCACCGAGAGAGCATTATGTAATATTCTCCATACCAATAAGCTGACTTTTGAGGGAATTTTATCATCCCAGAGATAACTGTAAGTCTGGTTCAAGGGAGATTTAGTTCTGATCAAGTCCTGTGCTGCGCTAAATGAGAAGCAACCATCCATTATCGGCTCCGAGAACATCTTATCAGTTTGTTGCAAGCCATATGCAGTGATTATTTCCTTCCTTAATTCATCAGGTAATCGTGCAGATAGTCTACTCCATAGTTGGCTATGTCTCAATTCTGCCACTGTTTTAAGGCGTTGATCTACCTATATGATGGAACCAATTTGGCCCGCAGATGTCCACTTGTCCCACCAGACATTTATACTTTTACCCCAATCCTCCTTCAGCTAGTGGAAGGCATAACCTTTTCCACGAAATCCAATGTCATTTCTTTCCATTTACAGCATTTCCACCCACAAGAAATTTGCGAAAGTAGACTCCAACTTCTTCAATATCATCTTATCGGGCATAAGGGAAAGGAATTGATATAATGGCAAGCTGGATAGAACATCCTTTATGAGAACTAGCCTTCTGACCATGGATGGGTATTTATTTGCCCATCCCCCTATTCTGCTCTGGACTTTGAGGAGCAGACCAGTGAAAAGGCTCGATAATTTCCTTCCCTGATAAAGGGGAACCCCCAAATACTTAATCAGGAACCTGCTGTGCTGAAAACCTGTCTTAGCATTAATATCCTGAATTAGCTGCTGTGAAGCCTTCTTTGAAGTAAAGAAATTGCTCTTACTAAAGTTAACTTTCTGTCGAGATTCATCCTCATATTTTTTCAGTAGCTGTAGGAATTGCTGTAGCGAGTTTAAAGTCCCTTTTATGAATATCAACAAATCATCAGCGAAGGCCAGGTGTGATATTTTCCTCCATCCTTTTGACAACTTAAAGGAGCATTTAGGTTGTCTTTGAATAAGATCATTTAGCCCCTACTGAGAACTTCGAATGTAGGATAAAGAGGGCAGGCGACAATGGGTTGCCTTGTCTGACTCCCCTGGATGACTGAAAGAACCCATGAGAAGAGCCATTAAACAGAATAGAGAACCAATTGTTCGAAAGAGTCCTCCAGACCATATCAATAAATGTCTCTTTAAATTCAAATCCACGTAAAACCTTAGTAAGGAAAAGTCATGACACTCTGTCAAAAGCTTTCTTCATATCTAGCTTAATTGCGATATTAGGACCTGATTGCCTGTGGTCTAGAGACTGCATCATTTCCTGAGCAAGTATAGTGTTGTTAGTTATAACTCTCCCCCGCACAAAGCTACTCTGTTGGGGTGATATCACACTCGGGAGGACCTCAGATAATCTGACTGCAAGAATCTTAATAAATATCTTTCCCAAAAAATTGCAGAGATTGATTGCCCTCACCTCCGAGATGGAGCGAGGGTGTGTAACCTTCGAGACCAGACACAATAGTGTTGTTGTAACAGCTCTAGAAAGTTCCTGACCAGAGAAGAAAGCTAGCACTGCCTGCTGCAGATCGGATCCAATTATATCCCAACAACTTTGAAAAAATTGTCCAGAAAATCTATCGGGACCCGACGCACTATCCTTGTTCATCACAAACACTGCTTGCCTAAATTCATCCTCTTTGGGCCAAACTGCTAGTGCATCATTCATCTCAGTTGTTACAATGCGTGGGATCAAGTCTACCAACTGGAAATCAAGCTTCTCTGAATCCGAGGACAGATGTTCTTAAAGTGCTTAACTAGGCGTCCATGGATTTCCATAGGATTCAGACCATTACCATCAGATGCAACTATAGAAAGCATAGCAGATTGTTGTCTTTTGAGCTTAACTGTCCGATGAAAGAAAGCAGTATTGCGATCTCCTACACTCAACCACTTGAGACGCGCCTTTTCCTTCCATAGCATTTCCTCAGCCAAAAGATGACTAGCCAGCTGTGCTTTAGCTAATTGTAGGTTCTTGCGATCAATTCCATCCCCAGACTGATCATATTTACTTTCCAGAGTTTGAATCAGCGCTTCTGCTTGTTGAATATTTGCGAAGATGTTCTCATATACTACCTTGTTCCATTTCTTTAATTCCTTTCCCAGTACCTTCGATTTCTCAGCAAACCGGCTGATAGCATTACCTTCCATCACTGCTCCTTCCCACACTTCCTTAACCTTGTAATGAAATTCGGGGTGATGTACCCAAAAGCTATGAAACTGGAATCTGGAACACCTGTTCTGTGTAGGTTGCAGCAACTCTACAAGAAGAGGTGCATGATCCGAGTGGCACCTACATATTTGTATACATTCCATGATCCGTTTTTCGGACAGTAGAACTCGATCAAGCCTTTTTAATACTCTAGACCTTTTTGTATGATTGTTGCACCACGTACACAAATTTCCTACATATCCTGCATCTGACGACTTTGGTAAACAAACAAAATGAATATATAATGAAAAAACACAGTTGCAAAGTGTACGAACTGAATGAATAGTTGAGTGAATGACAAAGGACGAAGCATGAGAACTGAAATACCCTGATTCAGGAAAGAAATCAAAATGGCAGCAAGTGTGATATCATCCCCTACTAAATAGGTAGTTGAGGCAGGGTGAGCATCGATTGCTTCCAGGACTCCTCTTTAGTGAGACTAATATAAACTATAATTCCAATGACAAGAGAGTGTGAATAACTTCTCTTCTTTTTTGTAAGCGAGTCCCCAATAAGAGAAATCGCCGGCTTCTTTTTCACCACTTTCTTCGTCTTCCTTCTTCTCACAACAAGAAATTCCTTGTCCCCAATACTCAGAATCTCAGCTAAAGTTGTTGAACGTGAATGTCTCTATTCCATTTTCCAACATGCCTCTGTTCTATTCTTCTCTTCACCTCTCGTGATGGCAGCTCGGCAGTGTCCTCCGAATTTCGGCTCTGCAGATGCCTTAGTTGCCAGGGCAGCCTCTGCCATCGCCAACTTTGACATGTTCATGTGGAGCTGAGCATTCAATGAGGCAAGCATCACATTCGTATTTGCTTCTTTTCCTTTAGCAACTTGACTTCATTCCGGGTCTCCTCAAGCTCACACTTGAGCTGCTTTATAGTTTCTGAGTGGCCCTGGTTGAATGCATATAAGGGAGTCTCGCTCTTGGGTAAAGAAGATGTCTTGGAGGAGTAAACCTCCCCAACCAAGAAATGCTCCCCGAATACGGCGACTGTCTCTTTGACTGACCAAAAAGGCCTAGAAGTGTCCACTACGAACCACAGTGGTCGAAGGGGCGGAGTTGGTGGTCATTGGGATCGAGAAGTGGGGAGTAGTCTTGTTCTCCCATAATGGGGATAGAGGAGAACTCTGGGTGGTGAAATCACAATGTTCCAAAGGTGTAGGAAGCATTTTGTTTTATAGGTGTTGATAATATGTGGTTTTTGAGCGTGCGTCCTTATAAGCGCCCTAAGCGAACACTAGGGAGCATTTGGATGGGCGAAGACAACTGTTCAACCATAGACGACTGACATCTTGAACAAAATATATACCTAGTTATAAGAAAATGTAATGGTACAATAAATCTCCATCTCAATGTTTTGACTATAGTAGGCCACATCTTTTTTATAAATTGGTCAATACAAGTAGTTGCGCACACGAGATCCGAACCAAGAAAACAATATACATTTTCTAATATATTATCATAGCAAATGATGTACAACTCAAAATTTATGAAACCTAACCCAAATTGAGCATTACTTCTTTCTGGGAAGTCCCGAATATTTTTGAATTTCTTTGCTTGTACGTCAGATTTGCAGGATGTATTGGCATGGAGAGCGTGAATCAACTGCAGATGGGTAAGAGAGACTATCATTTGCAGGCTAAGACAAGATGGGATCTTGTGGGGATGCAAGAGATTGACATCAACTGCCATGCATTGTAGCGTAGTGTTTTAACTATAAACCTAGGAATAATCGAAAATTAAGGCCTGAAACTCTTGCCTTAGAGATGGGTTGCAAATTGCAATGCAGTATCAGATAACTCTAGCAAAAACTAATCCATTTTAGCTAGAATTATAAATCACTTATTGGGGATTTTAACATAAACGAAAAGCGCGTCTATTGAGGATACGGAAGAAATTCAAAGTAAAAAGACGGCAATAGTAAACATTAACTCCACAATGGAGTACGACATATTGGGTTGTGCGTTCATAATCAGTAATTACTCGACAACCCTGACATGTATCAATATCATTGCACCTGTAACAAATGGCCAAATCAATGGCCGCAAGAATGCAGCTTATATGATCCAACAACCAAAAGATGTGTACCATTGGGAAAGAGCAGGAAGACATGCGGACCTGGACTATAAGCAACATTTCGCAACCGACTGCTCCTACACGGAATGACCGTTGGTTTCTTCCGTTGGTTTCTTCCGTTGGTTTCTTTTAGTAGGTTCATCACTGGGTAGAACATTATTAGGTTTTTCGTTTAAAGTCTTTTTCGGTCTTTAGGATTTAGAAATAGGCTACTGGAAAACTATGTAATTTCTGCAACCAATTAATAAAACGCATTCCTTTCGGGTTAAAAAATATATTAAGATATATGAAACATTTGAATAACTTTTTTTATCACTTTTAGAGTATTGAAGCATCTAATGGCAATAGAGCCTGATTAAGGAATCCACGCCTGCAGTGAACAACCATGGTTGCCTTGGATGGAACTCACAGTCCAAAACTCCTGCGAAATCAACACAAAGAACGATCAGAATCAAATTTTGAGAGGGGAAAGAACAAGAAAAACGGCCTTATTACTCCATAAGCAGCCTAATGAGCAAACTGTTTCGGGCAAGAGTGAAAATGAGCTGATTAAGAATTCATTACCTCCTCCGTTAGCACTGGAATGGCCTCGAAGAATCTCGAGAGGAACAATCAATTGGTTCTGATTCAGATCAGAGTACATCATGCCATGAAAAATATAAGCTGTAGAATCATCAGAACATGATGCAAAAAAAGGGTATGAAAGATGGAAAGCAACACGATTGATATCCTTTGGATGACATCTGCATGGAGAACAACATAGGCATAAATGTCTTGGAAAAATATGCATTTGAAGTAGGTGAACCAATGAATCATTTCCTTAATTCCTCGGTAAACATCTGTCCGGCAAGATAAATTGAGATAACAAATTACTTATTGAAATATCCATTTACTTTAATGAAAGAACTGCGCCTGTCATACTCTCCAAAACGAGATGCTTATCAATAAAATCATGACAGTAACTTCATTTGGCATAATTCGAAACATATAATCTTATAAGTATGCGTTTTCCTATCCAATTCAGCACGAGATTTTAGAACCATCAATTAAACTTCTGAGTGTACAAAAAATAGTTGAGGGAATAAATCCTTCCCAAATTATCAGAGGCGCTAATGTGGATTGAAACAGAGAACCATGTGCTTTTCTATCCTACCAATCTCAGGATTTTATAACATATAAGTGAACATTGTGAGCTAACAAAAAATGCTGAAGGAACTTCAGCTTTCTGGTGTACAGACGTGGATTAACTTGTGACGTACCTAAGCACTTTGTACGGGCGAGATGAAGATCCATGTCAAACCAATATAATTTTCCATCTCTGCTTCCAACAATGACATTGTCGCCTGAATTGGCACAGAACAGATGCTTGTTTTGGAATTAACATCACCAAGTATGCGGAAGCATGGATGTGTTCACGTGTGGATTTGTGTGCGGATGGGTGACAAGTAACTGAGTAGGATAAAGGGAAAGAAAACTGTA
>JAOYMZ010092243.1:0-10663 GCA_025802335.1 Pinguicula primuliflora
TTGCTCCATAAACTCCGGGCATGCGTTTCATCATTAATGTGATTATACACATTTTCTTCAACAAATTGTCGAATAAAGCTACAAACTTGCAAATGATCGAATTCCCATTCTTCATCTGACTTGTCTTTTGGTTTAGTCGATGCAAACACTGGTAAATGCATTTTCGCCACGAACAGAAGATCCTTCATCTTGCTCTTCCATAGGTGGTAATTTGTGCCATTTAACTTGATCATGTTGCCTGATTTCACCTCTATGATCTCCGATATTTTTGACCGAGTCAGTAATAATCCGACTTATTTTCTGATGTGGAAGATCCACTTAATGGCAACCACAGAGCATACGATAAGCAGATATACACACTTAACCTGGCTCCGATACCACTTGTTGGACGCAGCGGATGAATATAATAATAATAGAGAAATCAGTCAGGTGCAGAAAATAAATGGACACTGAGAATTTAACGTGGTTCACCCTCAATCTTGGGCTACGTCCATGGGACAAACTCAAAAAAGAATATCTTGTTGTTCTTTGACCAATCGACAGGAAATCGGTCAAAGATGTTGAGAAGATGCTTTGTTAGAGGGCTTCTATACCCTAAAAAAAATGACAAGAAAATCATGGGAAAAATACATAACAGCTTATAGTTAGTCACTGGGTTTTTAACACCTTTGGGACATCCTGTCATAAGTTGATACCTGTACTTCTTATGCATTTCTTGGTTTTTTTTCTTAGGATATAGTTAGGCACTGAATATTCTGGCTTTGTCATCACTAAGCAAATGCTAAACAACAATCAATAAATCAAATGGTGGAAACAATTACCAAACTTTTTGAGTGCAGAATTTTGTTTTAGCTCAACACCAAAACAAAATTTGTTGAGCTAATAGTTAAAGTAAAATTCGGTAAATTCTATACCGCACTAATATTTCACACTTAAAAATATAATGACAATATCAGTATCCACAATAATGCGCATGCACCCGACACCACCGTCCAGCACACCATGAATTCCGAATGAACAAATCCTTTCACACTCTAGAAAATCTTCCGACCACCATAGATCAAGGATACAATCCTTGAATTATTTGTATTCGTAAATATTAAATAGTATATTACAATTCTCTATATATTCATGTTGTATATGCTGAATACAAATGTAGTGTATTACAGAAAATCCTTCTCCCGTTACATAAATCTTCTTTTTTGCTTATTAAAACTTCTCATGGTATCAGAGCCAGACCTGGTTTAACCAGCATTCATCGGTCCTTTGTATTTATTTTTGGTGTCTTCTTTGGTTCTACGAACCATTGCTCTTCCCCTGTGCAACTGTGGTCTTCTTCTTTTTTTCAGCCAAACACTTCGTCTCTAAAATCGTTGTCATCCTGGAATTTCAAAAAAAAAAACTACTAGAAGAAGAAAATTTATCATTTCTTCATTCAAATCCTTTCGGCTATATTATTTCTCTTCCATGGCAGAAGAAAATTTTACTGAGAGTATTTCTTTAAATACTCTCATACATATGGCCACTGAAAAATTGATTGGAGATTATTATCTCCTTTGGCAGGATCAAATCCTCACTCTCCTTGACATGAATTCTTGGTTAAGTTATATTGATAGCACTACTCAGCCCCCTTCTGCTTTCCATCCCCTGGACTCCAAAAATTCTAATCACAAATTTCTTTAGTGGGCTCAAACAGACAAAAAGATAATCAGTTTTATTCGATCTATACATGCTGCTGAGCCTTGATCAGCCATTGTTGGACTACCCACCGCAAGACAAGTTTGGGAAGCGCTTGATAGAACCTTTAGTCATCGTTCCAAAGACAGAGAAATTACCTTGAAGAATGAACTGCAAAATATTTAGACGGGCTCAAATACAGTACCTGAATATGCTAGAAGATTAAAAATTGTATGCGATCAACTGCAGGCTATTGACAAATCAGTAGATGCATCAAATCAATCTCACAAGTTTCTACAAGGTCTTGGTATTTAGTTCTCGAATTTCTCAGTTGCACAAATGTCTCATAATCTTGTACCTTGTCTTGCTAATTTGATTTCTAGAGCTGAAGGTAATGAAAGCTTCTTAAAATCCCTTGCACAACATCAGTCGCATGTTTCTCCAGTTGCTTTTGCAGCTGTCGTCCCCGTCGCGGCTTCCCAAGCTCCGTTGCTGTCGCCACCTCAACAAAGGGTCCCTCCACAATATCGATCATCGCCTCCTCCTCATTATGATAACCATGGTGGTCGTGGTGGTAGAGGACGCGGACGTCAAACCCCTCGATATCAAATATGCCATGCTATAAACAATATACCTCAGAATATTCCGCTGGTGCTGGAGTGGTCGCTAATGTCGTTGTTCCTTGGAGTCAACCACAAAATCAGAATTTTCTCATGCCCCATGTTATTTCACCAATGCCCTTACCTACAACAGGGCCAAGCTCTCATCACTATGCTGGTCAACCAGTTGCTCCTGGAGTTGGTTGTACATATGGGTTGACGACTTATCCCTTACAAGCAAACCAGCTCAAACACTACGATCCAGCGATTTCTGACTATATCTCCAGGACCTCCCCATGGTTAGTATGTAACCCACACTCAGCAAGATCTCATTGCCACTTCTTCTGGCCCAATTTCTGGTCATTGGCCTTCATCCTCCAATGTAGCAGGGTCTTCCTCTTCAGATTGGTACTTGGATACTGGCGCTTCTACGCACATGACTCCTGATCCATCTACCTTGGGCCAAGTGCAAGGTTATAATGGTAAGGATTGTGTAGTTGTGGGAAATGGTGCAATCTTACCTATTATTACCCACACTAGTATATCTTCTCCTGTTCCTAATCTCCAATTACTTGATGTTTTGGTTGTCCCTCATCTCACCAAAAATCTTCTTTCCATTAGTAAACTAACATCTGATTTTACACTTGTTGTCACCTTTCTTGATACTACATTTTCTATGCAGAATCGCCATACGGGAGCAGTGGTAACAACCGACAGGCGTGATTGTGGATGACTCAGCCTTTGTCTCAAACCTTCGGAATAAAGCACTTCGTGCATCTTTTGAATTGTCGCATGCAAGATTAAGTCACGTCAATTCAACTATTTTGTCCTTTTTGAACAATAAAGGTCACTTGCACCTTACTTCAATTTTGCCTTCTCCTCAATTATGCAGTATGTGTCGAATTGCAAAAAATCATTGTCTACCTTACTCCACAAGTAATAAAAGAGAATCTCATATTTTGAATTTTATTCATTGTGACTCGTGGGGGCCATCCCCAATTATCTCCTCTATGGGTTATGCTTATTATGTCATATTTGTTTATAATCACACTCGATTTACATTGTTATACCCCTCAAAACATAAATCTGATTTTTCAACATATTTGTCCAATTTCATAAATATGTTGAAAACACACCCTGCACACATAAAAGTCTTTCAAAGTGACGGGGAGGTGAATTTACAAACAATAAATTTGCCAACTATCTTAAGGAATTTGTCATCCATCACTGTATCTCGAGTCCTCATACTCCTGCCCAAAATGGACGTGCCGAATGTAAGCATCATCACATTACTGAAACAGGTCTTGCTCTTCTCTCTCAGTCGCATATTCCACCTCATTTTTGGGTTAATGCGTTCAGCACTGCAGTCTACATCATCAATCAGTTGCCTACACCGCTTCTTGATGGTAAGTTTCCTTTTGAGCTTGTCTATAGTTTCAACCCTAATTATGAAATTTTTTACACTTTTGGTTGTCGTATCTACCCATGTTTACGTGATTATATGCAAAATAAATTTTCACCAAGTAGTCTCCCATGCAATTTTCTTGGATATAGCCCTTCTTACAAAGGTTTTCGTTGTTTTGATCCCTTGAGTTCAAAAACATACGTCACTTGCCATGCTCAATTTGACGAACTTGACTTTCTATTTCGCACCACCACTTGCTCCACCTCTCAATTCTCTTTCATATTCAACATTTCTTGAACCTTCACCCATGAATTCCACAGATACACCTTCCGGTCAACCTTCTGTCATACCTACACTATTCTCACCATGTGCAATTTGTACTGACTCTATGGATCAGTCTATTCAGGTCTCACCTTCTTTTGCAGATAATATTGTATCTTTGCAGGATGCTTCTTCTGTCTCTTCTCCTAGTCATTCCATGCCTCTTGAGAACGAGCCAGTTATTGCTACTGAGGCTGCAACACCTATTACTCTCTGTAATGTTGTGCTTGTTATGGGCTCTCACTCTATGATCACTCTATGGTCTTCTTAGAGCTCTTGTGGTATCTACAGAACAAAGGGGTTCAAATCTGCTGCAAAAGATCCTGCCTAGGCCACTGCCATGGATGAAGAAATTCGTGCACTACAACAATATCATACTTGGATCTTAGTTCCTGGACCTGCCAACACTAACATAGTCGAATCTAAGTGGGCTTTCCGTATCAAATATCTTCCAGATGAATCTATTGAGCGATTTAAAGCTCGCCTTGTGGCTTAGTGTTATACTCAAATTCCTGGTCTCGATTACACTGCTACATTTAGTCCTCTTATCAAAGCCACCATTGTTCGAGTTGTTTTGTCTCTTGTAGTTACAAACCAGTGGCCCATTCATCAATTGGATGTTAAGAATGCCTTTTTTTAATGTTACTCTTAGTGATGATGTTTATATGGCACAACCTCCAAGTTATGTTGATACTCGATTTCCTAATCATGTGTATCATCTGAAGAAAGTCTTGTACGATCTTAAACAGGCTCCCCGAGCATGGTTCTCTCGCCTCAGTTCGTTCCTTCTCAGCATTGGTTTCATCTGCAGTTGAGCTGACACCTCACTATTTATCTTTTCTCGGAATTCAGATATCATCTATCTTTTGCTCTATGTTGATGATATTATTGTTACTGGTAACAACTCCATCCTGATTCATAACTTCACCAACAAGCTTCACTCTGAGATTACAACAAAAGATCTGGGGGCTTTGAACTATTTTCTAGGTTTGGAGGCCACCGCTTTCAGTAATGGTCTATTTCTCAGTCAGTTGAAGTATGCTCGTGACATTCTTACTCGTGCTCAGCTCCTTGACTGCAAGCCGGTTCACACACCAATGGTTGTTTCTCAACATCTTACTTGTGAAGGTTTTGCATTTTCAGATTCATCTCTTTATCGCTCTCTTGTAGGAGATTTGCAGTATCTCACAATCACTCTACCAGATCTCTGCTTTGCAGTTAATCCTGTCAGTCTACACATGCATGCACGCACTGAAGATCATTTCTTGACAGTCAAATGGATTTTTCGATATGTTAAAGGCACTCTTCATTTTGGTATTACTTTTCAGAGATCCACTACACCTAGTACTCTCATTGCCTACTCTGATGCTGATTGGGCAGGTTGTCCTTATACTCGCTGCTCCACATCTGGATACTCTATCTATCTCGGCGATAATCCGGTTTCATGGAGTGCTAAGAAACAACCCACTGTTTCTCGATCAAGTTGTGAATCTGAGTATCGTGCTCTAGTCTCGACTGTTGCTGAGGTTATTTGGCTCACGCACCATATTCATGATCTCAAGGTCTCTATTGCCCAATCGCCTATTTTGCTTTGTGATAACAAGAGCGCTATATTTCTCAGTGAAAATCCCATTGCTCACAAACGGAAAAAGCATGTTGAGTTTGACTATCACTTCCTTCGAGAACTTGTTATGGCTGGCAAACTTTGCACACAGTATATTCCTTCTAATCTTCAGATTGCAGATCTCTTCACCAAGAGTCTTTCTCGCCCTTCCATTGAATTTCTTAGCTCCAAGCTTCTTATATGCTCGAATCCAACGCTTAGCTTGAGGGGAGTGTTAAGGAAGAAAAAAATATCAATATCCACAATAATGTGCATGCACCCAACACTACCGTCCATCACACCATGAATCTCGAATGAACAAATCCTTTCACACTCTAGAAAATCCTCTGCCCATCATAGATCAAGGATAGGATCCTTGACTTACTTGTATTCTACTAAATATCAAATAGTAGATTACAATCCTCTATATATTCATGTTGTATATGCTGAATACAAATGTTGTGGATTACTAAAAATTCTTCTCCCATTACATAAATCTCCTTTTTTGCCTATTAAAACTTCTCACCACCTCACCAACTCAGATGTGCAGATGAAATAAATTAAATAAAATAGAACCTTTCTTAAAATCTACTTTCCTACTTTTGTATAGAATTTTCCCTCATGGCATGTTCCTATATTTACGAGGACTTGAACTCTACTCATGAGTTCTGTAAGGGATTACATTTGTGTTTCTTGTCAAAGCTACAATAAAGTCATTCTTCTGAATATTAGTCACACAGAGTATTTATCAATAGAAAGAGTAGATTGAAGAAATGGGTGGTGTTTGGGCCAATGGTTGTGGCTGGATGTGCAATAAATTGGTTTAATTTGACGATTCCTTTGGGCTTTGGTTTAACTTTTGTTGATCAAAGCATCACATGGGTATCCAAGTATCAGAGGTATTGTTTATTGGATTCTTCTGTAAATTAAATTTTGTTGCTTTAATTTGACGATTTCGTGCTTTCTCCACGAGAATGATGATTATAACATATTACATCTTAGTTTTTTGTTTGGTTTCACTTTCCTTCGGTGACCATGTTATAGATGTTGTTTTAGGTTTTCAAACTTTATTTACATCAGTTTGTACTACTATTTGCAGAATAATGGAGGAATGATCTCCTCGCCCGAGTTAAAATGGCAGCAGGCAAGAGATTCAGTGGAACATTGTGTCTCTATTTTGCTGTTGTGGGTGAGAAGAGGAGGACGAAGTGAAGGGATGAAAGTTGCCTTTGTTTCTCGTCTTCATTGGGAGAGATTTGGAGAAGATGAAGTTGAGTTATTCAGGAAATGGTGTGTTGGAAAATGGAGGAAATCAGGAGAGCAGATTTTGAAAAAGGTTTTATTTTATCTATTTCTTCTGGTCACGTGAGTTGGTGAGGTGGCAAGGTTTTATTGTGTTTTTAGTGTGAAATATTAGTGCGGTATAGAATTTCCCAGAAAATTCATTTGTCCTGGAAGAAACTACAAATCTTGCCTTCATTCAACAACGTTCCGGACGGTTGTGTGTCTCATATTAAATACTTACCGTGCTGTTTGAGGATGCCTTGTGCCAGGTCCGCACTTCTTGAGACGGTACCTTGTAGATCTATAAGGAGGCAAGAAACCATCCTATGATTGGTCAGAAAGTCAATCCATAAATCATCTGCCAAATCATCGCACATCTATATTGATGCATTCGTTGAGCCAATTGTATGGATGTATTCTTCTGCATCAGGAATGGCCTCAATGTCGAACGCTAACAATGAATCGCTAGGTTGCTCTCACATGATGTAATTGTGAAGAAGGGCATATGCCAGAACAATTTTATTTTGTAATGTTAGTGGATAGTATGTCGGGCTATGCAAAACTATAAATCTTGCCTTCAGGATACCGAATGCACTTTCAACAACGTTTCGGGTAGGTGTGTGCCTCATATTAAATACTTCATGTGCTGTCTGAGGACGCCTTGTGTCAGGTCCCTACTTCTTTAGATGATACCTTGTGGATCAATAAGGCGACAGAAGACTATCCTTATTGGTATATCCACCATCTAACAGGTAATAATGGCCTACCATTATTCACATTTCACTTGTTCTGAACTATGTATCACAACTAAAACAAAACTACAATTAAATGTGATACTCTTAGTCCAGGCATCCTTTTTCGTCATGTAGCACCCTACTATCAGCTGATGGGCCCTACCAGCCACTTAACGCGTACATAAACCTTCCTGTTTTATCAACCGCACCAAGTATGTTCATTGCAGTGTGTCCCTTTCTTGTTCTGTACCTTTGTGCATCACTTACATGTTCATGGCAAGGGATGTAGGTACCATCAAGTGCACCCAAATAATCATGTAGATTGTATATTAACATGAATCCTGGCACAAACTTTGTTGTGGTTGGCAAAAAAATGAAAGGATGTGAACCTTAAAATACTTGAACCTCCCATTCTGTGTCAGTTCAGTCACTGACTTTGGTGCCAAATAAAATTGTTTACCGATACGTAAAAATGCATCTAACACTTTATGATAATATCTACTAATGGTCCTACCACTTTGTTCGAAATTCATTGCGAGGATTCTTATTTTCTAGTTGTGTCCCAGCAATCTTAAGAGTATAGCAACATGTTTGTGGTTGTAGCTAATGTACTATCATATAAACCACCTTCCTTTTCAATCTTGTCAACCAATTTATAGAATGTGTCCTTATGCATTCTCAGGTTGTTAAAATATCGTAATTCAGAACCACCAGTTAGTCTTGACACAAATTCATCTTGCCGAGATCTCTTTTTTTGCATATAATGGAAAGCGAAAAGCACGAAAATAAAGAGAAAACAACATAACTACCCCCAGTCAAGGGGGGTTAAAAACTGCCGGATGTATTGATCTACGTGGAAGAAAGGAGTAGTCCAGATCCTCGTGAAGCGATGACTCTTCAGTATTATCTCTTGAACCTCCCGTCGCTATGCTTAACGGATTAGCTAAATCTGACCTCAGTGTAGTATCATATCCAATGATAGGATGAAAGGATAAACCAGCTCTAGGAACATACCAACTGATCGACCCCCATGCGTGCAGTACAGTTATTCGAACTCCACCGTACCCCCTGGGTGCAATGAAGGGGAGGCCAGCCCCTCTGCTACCACACCTCTGCCACGTAGCGCCCTCACATGGAGAATGCGATTTCTAAGAACTTGCATTCTGACCCCAAAATCGTGATCTACTAGTCCTCCATCTAAGGCAAGCGTTGAAAGAACCAGATCCAGCAACATTTTACTGGTTGTGGCATCTGATGCATGTATTGAATCCAGCAGGAAAAGCCAGAGGTCCATATTAACATTCCTCAATCTGAATTTTGCCAGACAATCAGCTTGAAGGTTTTCAATCCTGGTAATATGGCATACTGCAACATCGCCTAATTTTGCCAGGCAGTTAGTGATTCGTTGGAGAATTTCGTCGTTGACCATGTTGACTGCTTCCCAGCTATAAGGCCGATCGACTGTAAGCTATCTGTCTCAATTGTAACACTCTTCAGTTGTAGATTCTTGGCTAACTTCAGACTCATAAGAATTGCATGTAATTCTTTTGAAATGATAGTGCCCACTCCAATACGGGAGGAGAAGCCAGCAATCCATTTCTGATGTTGATCCTGGATAGTCCCTCCACAAGCAGCTACCACCGAGCTTCACCCCACTGCCACATCCACCGAGATGACGAAGTTATGGGCAACCTGCCCTGCTATAGGCAGTGAGGAGCGACAACCCCTGAATGTACCTGAAAAATCCTAAAAGCTTTTTGATTCGCCTTAAATTTCGTGTTCAGGAAAACTTTTTTCAATTCAGCAAACAAAATATGCGTTGAAATCACAAGACTCGAGTTCATGATATGTAAGCCTTTGAAAATTTCATCATTATGGATACACCATAACTGCTAGCACGATAGCCCATAGAGCTTCGCCCAATCTGCGTAGAAGTCAAAATTATGAAATATTATCACAAACCCAGGAGATTGGATTATCAGAAAGAAAAAAGGATACATGCAGTTCTGGGTTGATAGATTACCAGAACTACTTGCTCCTATTGCAGTCTCGGAGGACATGTATGTTCATCTCGGGTTCATAACACCGATGACAAACTGAAGATGGAATAAGATGCCTCCTAAATCTCTCTGAATTTGTCATTAAAGCCCCATGTAGCCCCCACCATAAGAAGAGTTTGTTGTTTTCTTGAAGTTTAAGAGTCCATACCCTTCCCCATGGTAATGCAGAGGTAGGACATGGTGCTCTGATAACATTGTCAAACGCAGATGCACAACTGAAAGTTTCTTTAGCAGAATGGATCCATGAACGTTTATCCGATCCTGCCTGAAGTGAAGGGGGCGGAATAGATAAAATTTTGTCTACTACGGACCGGGGAAGCCATGTGCCGAGATCTCTTTGCATTATGCAAGTATCTTGGAGGCATGCTATTTTTCAATTTCTTTGCCAACACTTCTTTACGATGCTGAATTTCTTTGTTTGCTTGATACATAGCATAGCCCATAATAGCACAATCAGATTTGATCCCGCAATATCAGACATCTAAACACAAATTAATTATGACAAAATTGTCTGAACATGAAGAATTATATACAGATGCACCAAAAAGATAGTCCAAACAGGAAGAATTATCATGATCAATAGGCCAATAACGTGTATAATCATGAATTTAATTACCTCGTAGGAAGCTCCAGAAGATCTATGTTTTCGAAGAATATATTTGTTTGTCAGTAGTTTGTTTCGTTTGAGTATGTGGATGACGGTGAATTTAAAGGTTCGTAATAGATAACCAATTGCATAACTGATCGAATTAATTGCGCAGACAATTTTGATGTAATTTAAGCAAAGATGAAGGATAGTCATGCTCTGTTTATTGGTATTGTGCGCATGCCTCTATTTATTGAGCATTATTTTCTAGGTCGCGGTACCAAAAAATTTAAAAATCTCGCGGATCTTGGAATATAATTCGGCGACCTATCAAATTTGAATGTGTGTTTAGTAGACAAGAATGTGACACTCAATGAATAGTTTATGACGTGAA
>JAOYMZ010092244.1:0-10661 GCA_025802335.1 Pinguicula primuliflora
CAAATTCTAAAGCAGATTCTCCAGCTCCGAGCGCAGCTGACTACATGTACGATCACTCATTGTTTCCGAGAATTAAACCAGGTGGCGGACGCATTGGCCAAGGCGGGTACGCAGCTACCACACGAGACTTTGCTCATCCATGACCATCCCCCAGCCGATATCTTGCAGCTTCTGCAGAAGGATGCCCTCCAAAAATTTTCGCGAATACAAAGGAGGCCAGATGTATAGCAGAGAGACACAAATTCATATACTATGCTTACTTGTTATATTTTTTGTAAGAGATGATATAGAGCGCCATACTCTTTCCTCCCCTAGGATTTTCCCTGCCAGGGGTTAGCCGAAGGGAGGTTTTAAGGAGGTGGGCATATATCATCCTAAGTCATTTCGTTGGAAGAGTCAGGAGGACTATTTAGGTGCGCGACACCAAGACATCTTATAGCAATAAAATCCCAAATTTATTGCCTAAAAAAAGGTGCTAGTTAAAGATTTTGGAAGTTCTGAAATCCTGCAAAGAAGGATAGGACCATTTTCAAAAGGTCTGGAGCAATGATGTCCCACCAGATTCTTAAGAAGGCACCTGTGTAACCATCCGGACTCGCAACACTATCTTTGTCATGTTCAAAAATTGTTGTTTTGAGTTCTGTCATTTCTGACCATTTAGTTAGTTTTTTTGGTAAGTGGCCATTTAGTTAGTTGATTATTGTCTTCATCTAATATGAGCTTGGGAATGATTTTAATTAGTTCAGAGGAATCTTGTGTTGGTTATGTGGTTAATTGTTGTAAAAAAATGGTTCTCTATCTCTACAACTTTTGGGATATCTTCCTCATTTGCTGCTTGGCCAAAATGGGATTGCATTGTTAGTTTATTATTCCTCATTCTATGTTAAGGAAAGCAATGGAATTAAGGAGGAAATCAAGGAATCTCAATCAAGGAGATTTAGTCAATGACACACAATTGTAAAATAGATAAGAATGGAATGATTGTAGATAAACATGGTAAGGAATACATACCATCTAGGACTATTAGAATCTATCTATATAGTCATGTACAGAATCATGAACGGATAAAGAAGAGAAAGCTTCTAATGTTTTATTGCAAACTCTCACTTTTCTTTAATGGTATTGGAGCCTTTGTTGCTCACGCAGTATATTTGATTCTGAATTGAGTGTAACAATTTAGTGTTCCAGCAAACTCGATTGAAGTGTCTATCAATCTAAGTTTTATTCATTGAAATCACTTGTCCAGTGTAATCGATTGGAGTCGAATTTGGTTGATCTCTCCTCATTTTGGTGATCAAAACAGTAGCTAAGTAGTTGAAGTTGCAAACTGATATCCCTTTTCTCTGGTTTTTTCAAAACAACAGCAACATAGTTGAAGTTGCAATCCGTCTCTTAAATCACTACTGTCTCAACCAGAATCACTACTATCTCAACCATGGCCTTCTCCTATCCCCATATTTTGCAGATCATCTCTAATAAACTGGATTCAACCAACTATCTCACCTGGATGTCTCAGATCATCCCTGTGCTACCAAGTCATGACCTAATGCCCATTGCTGATGGAACTTCACCATGTCCTATTGCTACACTGCTGCAGACAACAGAGGATGACCAGACACACTTACCTGATGTCGTCAACCCAGGATTCGTTGAAGACATCATTTAATCACTAGCATGAAAAGGTCACTCTTTTGTCCCAATAGTTAATCATTTAGTTCAGGTTAATAAATTACCTATCTCAGGTTCTAGTTGCCTAGCTTTCTGTGAAGCCTTTCAATAGGTAAAAATAAATAATGATCGTTTTCTTCGTTTGAACGTTGTTCTCATTTTCCGTTGGATTTGATTCACTCTGATGTATGAACCTCTTCTGTTTTGTCCAATACTAGTTTTCGACATTATGTCGTATTCATTGATGATTTTTTAAGGTTTTCATGGTTATATCCACTTGTTCATAAATCTAACGTCTTCAAGTGTTTTATTGAATTTAAAGCACTCTTTGAAAAACAATTTTCTAGGAAACTTAAAACATTTTCAAAGTGATGGTGGTGGTCAGTATGTGTCCACTACGTTTAAATCCTTCTTGACCAAGCATGGCATACTGCATCGTATATCCTATCCACACACACAACAGAATGGAGTAGTAGAACATAAGTATCGTCATCTAGCAGACATGAGCCTATGCCTATTGTCTAAAGCACACTTACCTCACATCTTTTGTCTCGATGCTATGTTTACGGCTAATTATATCATTAATCGATTGCCTACACCTCTACTTCATTATGATAGTCCGTTTTCACTTCTCTATGGTACCATTCCTGATTATTCACTGTTAGAGTCTTTGGGTGTGCATGTTATCCCTTGTTACGATCATATAACACAACAAAGTTTATGTATCGTAGTAAAAAATGTGTTCTTGGGATATAACATCCAACACAAAGGGTATAAATGCTATGAACCAATCACTAAACTTATTTACATATCCTGCAATGTCATCTTTGATGAGAAGAGTTTTCCAGGTATCCCTGATATAGCTCATGGCACAGTGTCTGGCGGAGCAACTGCACCTGTTGTGTTGCCTTCCTCAGGTATCCATATTTCGTCTCTACATGTTGCACACTTACCTTCATCTACTGCAGGGACCTTGTTTCATCCATCAGCCCCATTACAGTTGGTGGTATGTCTTCGGGCCTTGACCCATCTATTGATGCGCTGCTGCTGACAGATGCACTTGTCGTGTCGCCCTCCACGGGTATCCATATTTCGCTTACACATGTTCCACACTTACCTTCATCTTCTTCAGGGTCAGACCTTGTACCATCCGTAAGTCCCGTCGCAGCTAGGGGTATGCCTTCGAACCTTGACCCATCTATTGTTGCGCCGCTATTGACGGATGACACACGGTTATCCTTTATGCCAAACTTGTCATGTGGCTCATTGGATAACTTAACCACCTGGGCCGAGCTTACTCCCGAGACGCCAGGTGGTATGTCTTCGGACCTTGACCCATCTGCTGACTTGGGACCAGGCCTGTGTCCAAGGAAGTCAAGTGATCTGGAATTGCCGTGTGACATCTCAGGTATGAAAGGATCCAGTTCCTCTTAATCCTCATCCCCAGAGTCTTGTAGTCATATTATTCCTCACAATTCATTATGTCCTGTTACTCGGAGTCAAACTGGGTCTCTCAAACCCAAGTCTTTTTCTAATTTTCATATGTATTTTGCATCCAAGTATCCTTTATATGCTCTGACTAGTGTGCAGATTCCTCGAGAGCTTATGACTTACCCACAGGCCAAGTCCTCTCCGGAATGGTGTGCTGGTATGAAAGAGGAGTATGATGCATTGATGGCTAATTCCACTTGGTCTCTCTGCCCCAGACCCGCAAGTCATAACATTATTCGGAACAAATGGGTCTATAAGGTCAAAACCAAGTCAGATGGCTCTATCGAGAGATATAAGGCTTGATTGGTAGCACGTGAATTTGAACAGACATATGGTCTAGACTACAAGGAGACATTCAGACCAGTCATTAAACCTTCCACCATTTGCATACTGCTTTGCCTGTCAGTACAGTTCAGTTGGTCTGTTTGCCAGCTCGATGTCTCCAATGCCTTGTTGAACAGTGTTCTTATGGAGGAGGTGTATATGGAGCAGCCAGTAGGTTTCATCTCAGTAGCTCATCCTGATTATATTTATCATTTGTATAAAGCTCTTTATGGTCTTTGACAGGCTCCTCGGGCATGGTATGTCCAGTTATCCAACAGTCTCCTCTCGTATGGATTTCAGTGCTCCCAGCTGGATACGTCGTTATTCACATATCATCAGTCTGGGTTCATGTCTATGTTCTTGTGTACGTTGATGATATCCTGATTACTGGTACCCACCAACACCTGATCATTGATTTAGTCAGATCCCTTCAAGCTCAGTTTAAGCTTCGTGATTGGGAGACCTCAACTATTTCTTTAGGGTGCATGTGACTAGAGACACCATAGGGCTTCATATTCCGCAGAGTAAGTACATATATGAGTTGTTAGAGAAAACCAAGATGCTAGGAGCAAAGCCTATGAGATCGCCCTCGTCTACTGACACTCGAGCCATGGACATAATAGGGGACCCTCTCTCACCAGCTGAGATAACTCTCTATTGGAGTACTATAGGAGCTCTTCAATATTGCACTGTCACTCGACCAGAGATTGCCTTTTAGGTTAATTAGTTATGTCAATATCTCCAACAGCCTCTTTCATGTCATTGGCAAGCAGTCAAGCGCATTCTTCGCTATCTCAAGGGGTCCATCAATCATGGCCTTTTCTCCACCAAATCGGCGTCACCTACTCTTACATTTGAGGTGTTTTGTGATGCTGATTGGGCAGGGGATAGAAAAGATCGTCGGTCTACTTCCAGTTTTGGTGTTTTCTTGGGATCCAATCTAATATCTTGGACAACAAAGAAGCAGAATGTGGTACTCGGTCGAGTACTGAAGCCAAGTATCGGTCCTAAGCTCATACGACAGCTGATCTGTACTAGACTCGAATGATGCTGAAAGATCTCCACATAGTTCTGTCTCACACTCCTGTGATCTGGTGTGACAACTTGGGTGCCATGTCCCTAGCGTCGAACCCGATATTTCATGCTAAAACCAAGCATATCGAGTTAACTATCACTTTGTTCGTGAAAAGATGCAGAACAAGGACATTCAGCTCCAATACATCCCTACTAAGGACCAAGTTGTAGACATCTTTACTAATAGATTGGGCACTTCCCGGTTTTTGGATCTGCGAGACTAGCTAACAGTTCGGTCTCTACCTGTCAGCTTGAGGGGAAGTGTTAAGGAAAGCAATGAAATCAAGGAATCTCAGTCAAGGAGATTTAGTCAATGGTACACAATTGTAAAATATATAAGAATGGAAAGATTGTAGATAAACATGGTAAGGAATACATACCATCTAGGACTCTTAGAATCTAGTCTATATAGTCATGTACAGAATCATGAACAGAAAAAGAACAGAAAGCTTCTAACATTTCATTGCAGACTCTCACTTTTCTTTCATTCTATTCATTTGCACTCTTTTATGGAAAATCTTGTGTTTTTATCTCCCTTTTTAGCCATTTGATTCTTGATTTTTCTCTCTAGAACCGTTCCTCGGCTAGCAGATGAGAATTGGAAATTTGTTTGACTTCTTTGAGTTCCAACTCATCTATTTCCAATTGAGATTATTCATATTTTAGTTCTAGTTTCATGATTTCATCTTCTGTTTGGTTTAAACTTTGAAATATGTTTCCATACACCTGTTCGTTCCACTGCCTCAGATTTCAACCTGATGCTAAAGACATTTAGAGCATTAGTTTCTGGAGTGGGTTTATTCCAAGATTCGCTAACTAATTGATTGAATGATTTATGTGAGGCTGAGAATTGATGGAACTGGAACCTCGAATTCCTCGATTTATTTGGATGTGAAGGTCTAAAGGTAGGGGGAATGGTCAGACTGTCCTTTATGCAAGTGTGACACTTGCACTTTTGGGCTGAGCTCTAACCATTCTTCTGAATTAGGACTCGGTCTAGTCTTTTAAGGACCAGGTTTGGTTCTTTTACGGTTGATCCAGGTATAATGATTACCTTGGAATCCTACATCAGTTAATTTACATTTGTTGGTGGCTTTAATAAAATCAGAAGATGTACCTATATGAATTGGTTTACCCCCCCCACCCCCACCCCCTCTTCAGGAGATACAACTGCATTAAAGTCTCCACTATAAGTAGTAGCGACAGTGAGTTCAGGCTGCATTGGTTTTCCATTTCTTTTTGTATGTACTTTTCTTTTGCATTTAGCATATACCCCACCCACTAGTATGGTTATGGTTTGGTTATTTATTGCTATATTAGTTAGCATCATTAGGAGCTGTTAACAATCATAATGTGGGTGCAGTTGATTGGTGATTTCCCAAAAAAAAAAAACAGATATGACCAGATATGTTAGAAAATCCATTATCAAATTTGAGTTTCTTGGATATAATTTTACCTTGAGAGATTTTTTGGTTCTAGGATTATCAAAAGATGTATATTGTATTTTAATTAACTTTTGCAGCCTAAGAATTTAAAGATTGTTTCCTATGCCTCTAATGTTCCAGATGAGTACTTTATATATTATGCTTTGTCGAGGATCTGAGTGTGTATCTATTATGCTTTGGAGGGTTGATTTTTTCAAGGTAATCTGCCCTTTTCGTTCTGATTTTGTTTTTCTGAGATTTTTTGATTCTTTTGGAATGATGTGTTAGTCAAAAGGACATTTATGGGGAAGATTTATATAAATCTTCCCCATATCAACTCTCGGGATTTATGGGTAGTGAATCTCGGGAGTCAATGAAAGCGTGTGTGGAAAACAGTAAACATATGATCGTGTGTATATTTTGAACTCTATATATGATTTACATGAAATAGTGAAAAAAGACAAGGAAAAAGAGGAGAAAACAAAACGGAAGAATTCTTCTCGTGGAGTAGGGATTCATCCCGAACCACGTAAATCTGTGTGTTCTTGTTCATTACTTTATGGTATCGGAGCAAGGAATTTGATTCCCATATTTTGTCATCTACCAGAGGAAAAAAATGGATGATGACAGAAACAGCTGCTCTCACAGAGGCAGCCAGAATTCTGAGTGAGCAACTCAAATTGCTTAAGGAAAAGAAAGACGACCAATTGGCCACAACCAAGACTCAAACGAGACAAGTCGAAAATGGCTACAAGGCGAATGTAGTTCTTGATGTCCAGTTGGACAACCAGAACTATATTATGTGGAAAAGAAGCATAGAGATGACAATTGGCGACAGAGGGTGAATCAGCCACATCACGGGAGAGCCCCCACCATCGAAGGAAGGAGATCCGGGGTATCGATCCTGGTGGAAACGTGACCTGCAAGTGTATGAGTGGATTACGAAGAATATCGATCGAAGAATCAGAAGACAAATATGAATTTCCCCACGGCACAGGAACTATGGAAAGGGGTGGTGAAAACATACCAGTCCAGCGAGGATAATTTACAGATTTACGCTCTTACCGCACGAGCAGATAACTTGAAGCAAGGTGAGATGCCAATCGAGGAGTATTACAGTCAGAGTAAGAATTTGTAGATGGAGGTGGACAGAAGACGTCCAAACACCATGACTGATCCTAAAGACATTCTACGATTCAATAAACTGCAAGAAGAACATCGATTATTTAAGTTTTTGTCTGGCCTGGATAATGTATTTGATGATATTGTGCGAGATGTGTTAAGGGAATAGAAATTACCTGATATGGACGAAGCATATGGAATTGTTCGGCAAGAGGCTGCCCGATGCCACATTCTCAGGCCGGGGCAAAAACCAGGACCAGGCACGACATTCGGATCTGGAATCAGATCGGGTCTAACCCTTCAGCAACCAGACACTGTAAGCGGGTTGGGTGGTGGGTCAACCCATGATCCGAACAATGAACAGGTAACCCAAACCACTAGAGATGTCAACTATGGGTCCGTCAGCCATGGGAGTTCTCACAGCCCACACACCCCCCAACGGTCAATTTCATCTTACCCACAGGCAGCTCAGCGACTGATCGGTCAGAAAACCCCTGATCTGGGAGTGGCTCATCATTCTGGTGAGAGATGAGGTTTTGTGACAATTGCGGTATTCAGGGACACATCCGTCGTGACTGCTACTGAGCCGGTGGAGGGAATCAACGAGGATGGGGGAGGAGAGCTCCCGGTAATTGGCCCCAAAGAGCTACTGTCGCCATGGGAGAAGGGTTAGAGAACGAGAACAAAGCTGAGTCCACTGCAGCGGTCGGCACCGGTAGGCGATGGACCAATGAAGACCACCAGCAGCGGAGACATCAGAATACCGGACAACAGATGAATCAAATGGAGGAGACGAAGTCTCAACAAAGAGATAGTGCGATTCAACGTGGCGAGACCTCTGGAACCTTCGGCTTAGGTATAGATATGAGATTGAATAAATGTGCTCCTTTGTTATCTATTTGCAAATCGGAAAAGGTGTGTGGGCTGAGACAAAGATATGGGCCAAAAAAATGTTGCAGGCTACAGATAAATAGAAAACAGGATGGGCTGGAGAGTGGTTCTAACGGGCCACTGATATAAATGGGCAGGAAAGTAAAATCAGATGCAGTTTTTCCATTAAATGGCCAAGTACTTTACTGACGGATGTTTTGGTGATCGTGAAGATGAAATTTCGTATGCCTTTCTTGGAGTTGGTCAAAACTCAGATAATTGGATTTTTGGCTGCGGATCTACTGACCTTGTGACGTATGACCCTTCTGATATTAAAAGATTGCAAGTCCCTATGAAGAAAATGATTCAAACGGCGAATGGAAAACTACTGCCAGTAACAAAGGGGGGGACAATTGAGATAACACCCACTCTTAATCTATCTAAATGTCTCATAGTGTCTTCATTGTCTCACAAGTTACTCTCTATTAGCCACGTCACGAAAGAGTTAAACTGTACTGTTCCAATGCATTTCTCCTTCTGTGTGTTACAGGATATCCGGACGAGGCCGATCATTGGGCGTGGCACAGAGAGAGATGGGCTGTACTTTGTTGATGAAGTAACTCAAGGGCACTCTCTGGCAGCAGTTTCAGATCAAAAGGAATGGTTATGGCATAAACGTTTAGGACACCCTTCTGATGGTTATCTTAAACATTTATTTCCCAGTTTAAGTTTTTTTCCCATTAAGTGTGATTCTTGTGCACATGCTAAGACTCATCGCACAACTTTTACTAGTAGCTTATCTCGCTCTGAAAAACCTTTTGAACTGATACATTCCGATGTCTGGGGGCCTGCCCCTGTCACGGGTGGAAATGGTTTTAAGTATTTTCTATTATTTGTAGATGACTACACACGTATGTGCTGGATTTATTTTTTGAAACAAAAAACTGATGTTAAGGAAAAAATTCTCCTATTTTATCAAATGATTTCAAATCAATTTGGGGCCCGCATGAAAGTTTTCCGTACGAACAATGGAGGTGAATTTGTCAATAGTCAATAATCAAGTTTTTTCTCAAAAAGTCGGTTGGTCCATCAGACTACTTGCCCTTACATACCTTAACAAAATGGTATTGCGGAACGGAAAAATCGAATTCTCTTGGAAATTACTCGTGCCCTTATGCTTGATTCAGGGGTGCCTTCCTTTTTTTGGCCTGAGGCCATCGCCACTGCAGCTTACTTGGTCAATCGTCTCCCCACGAAAGGACTACAGTTAAGAAACCCACTTGAGGCTCTCTCGGCTCATACTAAGCTACCCTCGTATCTTATTATTCCCCCTAGGGTGTTTGGGTGTTCTGTCTTTATCCATATACCGAAGATCCATCGTACTAAACTAGAAGCATGTGCATTGAAATGTGTTTTTGTTAGATATGGGGTAAACCTGAAAGGGTACAGATGTTATGATCCTTCCTCTAATCAGATGTTTACGATTGTTCACTGCAATTTTGTTGAGACAGAGTTTTTCTATCGTGCGCTCCACTCTAGCTCGCAGGGGGAGAAAGAGTTGGACAGCTCACTAGACTGGATCGCACTTCCACCGATGAATATACATGCGCAAGTACAACCCATGCCTCCTCAGGACACGACACCCGATCCCATCTCTCTGGATATCCAGGTATGTACTCATGATGACACGCCTATTGTTGTTGATACTGACATCCCTATGGAGACTGTGCAGGAGACAGTACAGGTGCCTATGATTGAGCCCCCTCGCATATTACCACCGAGGAGTACTAGAGGGATTGCTCCAAGGAGATATTCACCTAATCATGTTCCGGGAGAACAAAGATATCCTATGGCCAGCCTACTCAAGGGGAGAGAGTCTGAATCAGCCAAGGCATTTGTGACAGCATTATAAAGTGAGACTATTCCAAGGAATGTGGAGGAAGCCATGACTATTCGTGACAGGAAAGAGGCGATGGAAGCTGAGATGAGAGACCTTGAACAAAGTCAGACCTGGACGAAAAGAAAGTTGCCACCTATGGCATGACCTGTTGGATGTAAGTGGGTTCTTCACAATCAAATGAAAAGCTGATGGATCAATTGAGAGGCACAAAGCACGACTCGTCGTGAAAGGATATCCCCAGACCCAAGGTGTGGACTACTCGAAGACATTCTCACCCGTGGCAAAAATTGACACGATCAGAGTCTTATTTTCTATCGCAACCAACTTGGATTGGCCTCTTCACTAGTTTGATGTGAAAAATGCCTTTTTACATGGAGACCTGGATGAAGAAGTTTATATGGAGCCGCCACCTGGTTTTTCTCATTATTTTTTATCTGGAGAAGTGTGCAAGCTAGACAAAGCCCTATACGGCCTGAAATAGTCTCCATGTGCTTAGTTTGGAAGGTTCACTGTTGCAATGAACAAGTTTAGGTACAGACAGAGTAACGCAGACCACACGTTGTTTGTAAAGAGGAAGGGGGAGAAGGTGACTTACCTCCTAATCTATGTTGACGATATGATTATCACAGTGGATGATGCTCAAGAGATGATGGAGTTAAAACAAAAACTGTTTGAGGAGTTCGAAATGAAGGATCTTGGTCGTTTAAAGTATTTTCTTGGCATAGAAGTAATGAGATCGAAAGTGGGGATCCACATTTCCCAAAGGAAGTATATTCTTGACTTGCTCG
>JAOYMZ010092245.1:0-10661 GCA_025802335.1 Pinguicula primuliflora
TCTAACTTAAACAATTATAACACAAAACGACATTATGTACAGGTTATGTACAAAATGATTATGTACATGTAACATTTCTCTTTTTATTTAAATAAATAGAAATTTTGTGCTCTAAGCATAAACGAGTGGTGCTTGGCGTACTACCGACGAATTTTTTTCTGGTGCAGACCTTATGGTGACGAATGATCTTAAGTGAAATGATCTCGGCCGTTGAAGCACAAATCTAACGGTTAATAATAGATTTCGGCACCATAGTGAGCATTCGGCACCATAAGGTCTGCACCAGAAAAAAAATTCAACTACCGACGACTGAAAATTCCAACCGAAATGCAGGTAAAAAGACTGAAAAACTCTTGGCTAACAAAGCACAGCAACAATGTAGATGGGTAATTGTATTTTTTTTTGTAAGTAGATGGGTAATTGTATAAACTCACTCCCATTTGGTTTAAAAATTGTTTAGTACACACAGTATTGGCCAAACCTAAACACGCCAATCCCCCACCAGTGTCTACCTGCGCTGGTCCTGGTAGTAGTAGCGAAGGGAACACCTTGCTAAAGCCTAAAAAAAAGTATCGAAGGGAACGAACCTAAAGCCATGGTCAGCACTTCATTACTCGGGCTCGGCTCACCTCTCCTACTCCGGTCCCATTCCGCGGCCCCAAAACGCCGCGACCCTCACCGATCAATCAAAATGTCCCTCAACCAAACCCCCATCACCACCGTCACCAACCTCCTCTGGGGCAAATCCCTCCCACCCAACCTCCTCATCTCCGTCGCCCGCTCCACCTGGTCCGGCGTGTGGCATCTCATGATGTCACAGCTCGCACCCTCCGACACATCCGGCAGCTACCGCCGCCCATCCTCCCAATTCCGCCGTCCCGCCCTGGGCACATGTCTTTCCCGTCGGAAGCTCCACCTTTACGCCGGCCTCCCCTGCCCCTGGGCCCACCGCACCCTGATAGTCCGCGCCCTCAAAGGCCTCGATGAGATTATCCCCCTCTCCATCGCCGCACCCGGCGATGACGGCTCCTGGGAATTCCGGAATCGTTCGCCCAGGGAGGATGTTCTTGTGCCGACATTAGATAAGGCCAACGGCTGTAAAACTCTCAAGGAGGTGTACAACTTGCGAAGCGGAGGGTACAATGGGAGGTCCACTGTCCCCATGTTGTGGGATGCCGATGAGAACGACGTCGTTTGCAACGAGAGTTACGATATTATAGAACTGTTCAATTGTGGGTTGAATGATGTGGCAAAGAATCCGGAGTTGGACCTTTCTCCTCCACAATTGAAGGAGACGATTGAGGATTGGAACCAGCTCATATATCACAAGATCAACAATGGGGTTTACAAGTTGAGGAGTTTTCTTTATATAGTTCGTTATCCAAATTAAATGATTATGGTACAAATCGGTGATCTAGGCCGTCGGATTAAATTAAAACAATAATAAATATTGTAAATCCGATAATAAAAGTTCTCCTCAGTCAATGAAATTTTCTAATGTTTTTGCTTGTATAGGTGTGGATTTGCTCAAAGCCAAGAAGCCTATGATATCTCCGTGAATGAGCTGTTTGGTGCTTTGGACAGGGTTGATGAGCATTTAGGTAGTTCAAGGTACTTGTGTGGAAATGCGCTGACCCTTGCAGACGTGTGCTTGTTCACCACATTGTTCAGGTTTGATTCTGCATACAACGTCTTATTCAAGTGCACCAAGAAGAAGATAAGCGAATATCCAAATCTCCATGGATACGTGAGGGAGATCTACCAGATTCCTAAAGTTGCAGCAACTTGCAATCTAGATGCAATAATGGATGGATATTATAAAATGCTTTTCCCATTGAATCCAGGGGGTATCAGGCCAATCATTCCTTTAGCTTGTCAAGAAGAAATGCTAATGAAACCTCATTGCAGGGAATACTTATCAGTGGATGAAAAGGATGCAGATGTGCTTGTTCATTGAAAACTGCAAAGTGTAAATATTAAACTTGAACCATGACCTTGAACATTTACACAGGCTTCTGGGTCTGGAGTTTCACGATCAAAGTACACTAAAAGTTAACAGGACTAGTTATTAACTAACAAGAGCGGTCCGAAGATCGCCTGCAATCATGGTTCATACATCAAAAAGTAGTGATTGATCAAAGAAGAAGCACCTCAAACTACTGTAGTTTCTTCTGTTTTCTGTTTCAACGGTCTGCTGAAAGGTCTAGGTGCTACCAAAAAATTCAGGAGAAAAAGCTGAGGTTATCTTTTTGCAACTCTGGTTCCTGCCATAGAGAACCTACTGGTTAGGAGAAACAGATAGCAGCCGCAAGTGGCAAAGATACTCATTTAGTAGAGATATTTAAAGCCCTGTTGGGAGGGGTTGAGGGGAAAAGGAAAGCGTACTCACTGCATACTATATAGTGAGTCCAAAACGACGTCGTTTCGGACGTGTATGCGGGCCCGTGCAAAAGTGTTAAACACACATCTTTAAGTTATACTAATCTCATCGTGCCATTTAGGCACTGTATACTATACAGTGCTAACCCTGTACGCTCCCCGCTCCCTTGGGAGGGATGCCATCTGGTGCAAACTGGCAAACAAAGGGAACGGGCTCTATATAGTTTTTTTTTTCCATGGTGAATGCTAATGAGAGTAGCTCAGCTGTTGTTGCTTCCTAATAACGTGTATGATTTGATGCTTTTGCAATTTAAATGTACTTAAGATCGAAACAATTCGAAATCAGTATTTCTGCTCAGTGTTGAGCCACTTACTTGATCGGCTTAAGTTGCGACAGAACTGGCTGCCACACTTACAACTGAATGCCTGTATGGGGAGCTCTATGTCACCAAAATCAATGCCATAGTCCTGCAAGCACATGACATAAGCTATAGAACAAATAGGATCCGGAATCAAAAAACACATCTACATGGTAAAGGATAAACCTTTCCTGCCTATTATTATTGGCAGAAACTAATTTTCCTTCCACATTTCATCTTGAAGGTCATCGTGACGAGTAAGAGTTGTATTAGGGAAAATAAATGGGCATACCCAAGTAAGTTCTTCATTGGCTTTTACCTCCCTTGCAGTGAACAAGGCAACCTGAATTCAGAATCAGTACTGATCAGACTTTGGGGAGCAACTGTAAAGTTAAAATGAGAAAAAGAAAAACATGTTATCTCATACATGATAATAGTGGTGATCGATCGTCTCCACTTTCACTGGTATCTCCACCAAGTTCGGGTCATAACATCTTGCAGGATTTCAGATGGAGAATAATGTTAAAAAAATATCTACAGTTCAAATGATGAAAATGGCCTGTACCTAATGCTATGGACAAATAAGGAGTATGAGATTGAACTATAAAGGCAAATAGATTTCAAAAGAACGAAAAGGAAAACAATTTCCATAGCTTAAAATTTATTTACTCGCATCTATACTAAACTACCTCTTGCCTTTGGGGACCAGCTAAGAGGTGCCCAAAGGCAAACTTAAAAGAAAAAAATTAACGTCTTTAAGCATATTCTGAAAGAACCTACCGATGATTTATAAACCTCGCAACATTTCCATAATATGCAGCGTCCAAACAAAGAGCATCTTCATCCTTCGGTGCTCCATCAACAGAAGAATACGCATCTAAAAGTACAGGATATGAAAGTTTCTCCCTTTTGGTTCCCTGTAGAGAGCGATCAAATAGCTCCGCACAAGTTAAGACTTCTCCGGCGTATTCGCATACAAAAGAGCCTTTTGGCAAGTCTTCAAGAGTACGCAGACCCCACCCTTTTCCTTCCAGAGTCATGAACACCTAATGACAGTTATCAGATAATACTGATTATATCTATTAAATTTTTTAAAAAAATGATATCATATGAGGTCCCAGTCATGGGGCTGGTGGTTCACTCGAAACAGCATACTACCTGTAATTTGCAGGTTATTCCTCTCTGAATGACTCTATTACCACACTGTTTGTCGCACCCACATTTCAACCAGCATTCTTTGATGAACCTCCTCGTTACTAGCCCTCCGCAAAGTTCCACAAGATCTGAATCTTCTGATCTTTCCTTACAGAGAAACTGCCTGCGCGTTTTTGGATCACGATGCATGGAAATACACTCATCAAGAAGTTCCTCCTTAACAAGCCCATGCCTTGTGTAGGCAAACTCCCCTCCAGTTTCATGTGCACATGCACAAGGTGGAGATGATGACAAACAGTCCCCAAGACAAGAAGGACAACAGCTTTTATTTCCAATACGGGCCAGGGGGAAATTCAGGCGTGCGTTTTTAAGAACCACACTTTGGGGTATGTAGTGAAACGATGGGGGGCATTCATTATTAACTTCGTTTACAAGTGAAATAACAACTTTTTCTTGCCCCTTGGTGATGTCAACAGACTCATAGAATAACCATGTCAGTTCAGGAGTCACATGAGTCTGCTGGACAACGGCCCGGCTCAGATCATTATTTCCACCTCCAAACTTTTCTGCATTCACTATGTTAGTTCTCCAGTTGTCTACATCGTTCATCCTGTTCTGGTGAGAACAATCATCTATGCAGGGGTGGCAAGAGTCAGCACCCACACCACTGCAAAATGGAGAAGCTAGCAAGGCTTTTGGGGAAGCCGGTCCATTCAATCCATTATCCGATCCTAAGAACAATCCAGCGGAATCTAGATCACCTTTTCCAGGTGATTTCTTCAGTGCTGAAGGATTCTCATTCAAGTTTGCTGGAGGCTCAGCAATGAGGTCAGATCCTGATTTTATAAATCCCAGACACACTTCTTTCATTAGATTGATCAATGACAGTTTTGGCTCCAAATTTCTATATAGTCTGAGAAATTTTTCTTCCATCGCACTCAGAACTGTTTCAAGAGTAGGCATATTGGACTGAGAAATTCCAGGACTCAAGTCAGCACCCAGGAAGATTTTAACCTCCCCAGAAGATGAGGACGCAAGCTCTAGACGTGAAGTATGTTGAGCTGAAATAGGGAGCTCGCCTCCGTCTCTCGGATTATTTGGAGGTGCAGTCCCCTCAGCTGCTTCTGTTTCGTTCAATGATGGTGAAACTGAGGGCTCAAGACTGGCATGCTGTCTATCTGTACAGTGTTCATTTGATAAACCACTTCCATTAGGCAAATCTGCAAGATTATCAGAGTGGATAATGAGAATGAATATTGCCATATAAGCTGCTGCAACCATTTCTATTGTACAGAGTAATAGGAATGCAGATAACTTTAGCGGTGTCATCTGAGTATCATTAGCACGAGTCAATGATGAAATGCTATTACCGTGCAAGAATTAGCATTTCATCAATTGTCATCCCTGAGTAGTTCAATCATTATCATGAACTTCTTTTATAAGATAAAATTTATCTTATGCCCTATCGCAAGTGACATCTACAAGCTAGAGTGTTTCAAGAGTTGTGAAATAAGCGCAAGTAACATCAAACAAGTAATAAATTTTTTCCTGGTCTTTAATCAAGCATATAATAAGTAAGAACAAAATAAATTAAAATGAGACAAAAATCAGTCGATGTTTAGGAAGAAGGGGAAGCCACACCTGGATAAATCACAGCAAGGGGAGACTCCAAACATGGTATATCATCAGTAATGGGCTCGTCTTTTGGCTTGAGTAAAGAATTAATAGAGGTACAATTCTGCTGAGTAGATTGAAGAACCACAGGTCCAACATTCGACTCACTGAGACACAAAGCACGCGATGCGTTCCTAGCAACAGACTTGTCTACATCAGATGAAATTTGAGAAGAGGCAGGTCGCTTTCCTCTATAACTGGGAGACACTGGAACAGGAAGAGATCTCGGACCACTCATTGATCGGGTGCTCCGGTGACTCTTACCAATGCCAAGCGGCTGGCGTCCTTCAGGTGAAATGGACAATGGCGGGGAAACAAGTTCCTTTCCCTTTCTTTTGTAATTTAATTCGAAACTTGTGTTCTCAGTATTTATTTCGTGTGGCTCCATCATGCCATGTGAAGCATTGGAATCCCAGAGAGAGGTTTTAGGCAGCTCATCTGGTTCTTCTTTAGGATTAAGCAGTAGCATCAACGGACCACTTCTCCTAGCAACTTCTGAGTCGGAACATTGATCACCTTGGTGTCTAATCCGGGACCTTTTTAATGGTATCTCCAGTTCTTCGGTTTCCTGAGCTTCTTCCTCCATAGAGCGCGGTTTCTAGGAGAAAAATTAAGCCAAGTAGATTTTCACGAGATTCAAAGGACCCAGGATGAACAAACATACTAAATAAAATCACATCAAGTGTTGAGGAACAATAAATAAAGCATGACAACATGAATACCAGTCACCCACTTCACCATTGACAATCTCCTTCTATTCCTTGCCATTTATGAAGCTATATGACTACAAATAAGTTTCCTAATGGCATCATGCAGTTAACGTACAGCAAAATCAAATCAGCAATGATGACTTACTAGCATAGTCAGCAAGCTGACAACATACCTTGCACTGTAAAGTCTGATCGGCACGAATTTTTGCCTGTTATTATGAGTAAATATCAGTGCTTCCACCAAAACATTCTATACTAACACAAATAAAACATTAAACTAAGCAGCACAAACACAAAATATACAAGATAGCTCAAAGATAAGAAAAAACGTGAGGGAGGAGGCACATCAAATACAAAAGCAACAGATTATTCCCACACACTTACTTCATTTTCCTCTTCCTCAAATATAGCATCGGCGAGAGCTCTATAGTTTTCCTCCTCGATGAGAGCCCAATTTTTATCGTACAATTTCAACATTTTCTTCAACACGGGCTTCACCTTGGCTTCGGAAATCCCCATACTCTTCATAGCACGAATGGCATTGCCAACTCTCGCTCTCAACTCCTTCTTATTGTCCATGGCAAATGATTTTGAACGCTGGCAAGGAATCGAGAACCCCTTCTGAGCAGGAAGAATAATAAACGCCGTTATGCTAAATAGGGAAAACAAAAATTGCCAGCAGTAGTTGATCTATTTCTACACCGTCAATCAACAAAGGAATCCAGCCGAATGTGCACCGAACTAGACATGCAAATAGTGGAACCCTCTCAATCATATAAAAAGTACCAAGAAGCTCCCATCCTTCACACCCAAGAAACAACAGCTCGGACGAATATGTAACTTCCCGCTTCCACAAAAATGCCAAAATGGGGGAAGAAAACCGCACACCACTATAATATACGACTGTGTAAAGCCAATGCCCCCACAAAAATCAAAGTAACAACAATCACAGCAGCTGTAGCGAAACAAAACCCCAGAATCCCGACACAACATATAAAATAAAACCATTGACAATATAATATAACAAAAAATCTCAGAAAAATCCTGCAGAATAAAATGGATAATATGGAGACGAAACTCAGGTAAGCATTAAGGCCATGCTATGCTAGGAAAACCTGAGAAAAAGTCGTAACGGAGCTTGAAATTTGCTACCGCAGAGGCGCAGATGAAACGGAGAAGGCAAATGCTTGGAGAGTGCGCCTGTAACTGTGAAATTGAGAAAATGATGAGTACGTACAGGGACTGCTGCCACACGCGCCTGAACGGACTAAAAGGGGGAAAATGGGAATCTTGCACGGAGAATTGAAACAAGCAAGCACACTATTAAGGTATTTGGCACGGTAATATATCAAATTTGTTTTGGAAGAGTAATCTTTTCGGAAAAAGAATTGCAAATATTATTCTATTTTTAAAAATAAATTAAAAATCAAATATATTTCAGTTTACGATTAAACGATTACTATTAAATAATTATTAACTTAACCACACTTCCGTCAAATCCATCTACGACCGTACGGAAACACGGTAACCGAAAAACCGAAAACCTGCATTTTTTTCGGTTTCGTGTTTCCATTTCTTCACCCTTTCCCGGCTCAACGACGGTTATGAAAATGTATTCAAAGAGTAAGATACAGAGATCATCGACAGGCCCAGCGAGAAATGTTTGCATTTTAAGCTGGTTGATTTGTTGAAGGCGAGTTCTAGCTGATTTATGGAACTATCGTTACAATCGAGAGAAGAGTCATGCATTTTCTTGTGTGATTTACACTTCTGTATGGTATTTACAGTAGGATCGCTTCATTACATTATAAGAATGAGAACGTGAAAATGAACGAATTGTTTCGTGTCTCACGCGACTAGTCGTTGTTCATTCATTCGGTCTTAGCACGACCAATTTCGTCGTGATACCCGACTCTATGATTTCCCCACATTTCGGTGGGTTTAGGATTTAGCCTAAACCCTAAACCCTAAACCCTAAACTCTCCATGAATCGTTGGACGAGTCGGAGTATTCGGTGGGTGGCTCATCAACGTCTTCATCGCCTTCGTCGGAGTTCTCATTTTTGTCGTCCTCCTCCTCAGCGTCCTCTTCGTCATCGTCGTCATCTCCATCATAATCTTCATCTCTATCGTCGTCACCATCATAATCGTCATCTTCGTCGTCATCCAGATCCTCCTTCTCCTCCTCCTCAGCGTCTTCATCCTCCTCCTCAGCGTCTTCATCCAAGACAATGACGACTGGAGTTGGAGTGGGGACGTCGGCTTTTACGTGCACAGGAGTAAGGGCAGCTGCAACGACTACTTGCACAGCAGTAGGGATGGCTGCAATATCGGCGTACGCGGGAGTAGGGGAGGCTGCAGCATCGACGTGCGCAGGAGTAGGGGAGGCTGCAACCTCGACGTGTGCGGGAGTAGGGGAGGCTACAACGTCGACGTGCACGGGAGTGAGAGAGACATCATGTCGTTGTCGATTCGACATTTTTATTTTTGCAAGTTCAGCAACAAGATGAAAAATTGAGAGGATGAGCTCGGTATAATAGAGTATGAGCACTGCAACATCACATCTTTTCATGTTCTGCTTTTTCATACGAATCGACAAGGCAGAATGAGTACAGCAGTCGATACAATCCCGATGTCCCGGAAACAACATTCGTGCTCCAAACAAAGCATTTGACACGACCCCGACCCATCGTATTTATCCTGAAAGATGCTTTCATGCATAGCTATCCTGTAATAAGCACAGCATCCGTGGTTATTCTATTCACGTCTGATGGTACGCACGCGACTACACGTGGTAAACCCGGAAAATGCAGTCGGGCCCTAAACTCTTGCAGAAACAAAGCAATCGACATGATCGCGACCCATCGTGGTTATCCTGGAATAGTCATTCGTGCTCCAACTATCCTGTAATAAGCACAATATACATGGTAAACTCGGATAATGCAGTCGGGTCCTAAACTATTAGACAAACAAAGCAATCGACAAGACCGCAACCAGTTGTGGTTATCTCGGAAGAGTCATTCGTGCTCCAAGAATTCTATAATTCATGGTTCTTATCCACATCTGACAGTACGAACTCGACTATACATGGTAATTTCAGTTACCTCAATCGGGCCCTAAACTATTAAACAAATAAAGCAATTGACAAGACTACGACCCATCGTTGTTATCCCGGAAGAGACATTCGTGCTCCAACTATCATGTTAAGAGCGCAACATACGTGATAAATCCGGATAATGCAGTCGGGCCCTAATCTATTAAACAAACAAAGAAATCGACAAGTCTGCAACCCATCGTGGGTATCCCGAAAGACACATTCGTGTTCCTACTATAATGTTAAGAGTGCGACATACGTGGTAAACCCGGATAATGCAGTCGGGCCCTAAACTATTAAACAAACAAAGCAATCGATAAGACCGCGACCAGTCGTAGTTATCCCGGAATAGACATTCGTGCTCCAACTATCATGTTAAGAGCGCTACATACATGGTAAACCCGGATAATGCAGTCGGACCCTAAACTATTAAACAAACAAAGCAATCAATAAGTCCGCGACACATCATGGTTATCCCGAAAGACACATTCGTGCTCCTACTATAATGTTAAGAGCGTAACATACGTGGTAAACTCGGATAATGCAGTCGAACCCTAAACTATTAAACAAACAAAGCAATCGACAAGACCGCGACCAGTCGTGGTTATCCTGGAAGAGTCATTCGTGCTCCAACAATCCTGTAATCCATGGTTCTTATCCACATCTAACGATACGAGCTCGACTATACGTGGTAATCCCAGTTACCTCAGTCAGGCCCTAAGCTATTAAATAAATAAAGCAATCGACAAGACCGCGACCCATCGTGGTTATCCCGGAAGAGATTTCGTGCTCTAACTATCATGTTAAGAGTGAAACATACGTGGTAAACCCAGATAATGCAGTCGGACCCTAAACTATTAAACAAACAAAGCAAACGACAAGTCCGCGACCCATCGTGGTTATCCCGAAAGATACATTCGTGATCCTACTATAATGTTAAGGGCGCAACATACGTGGTAAACCCAGATAATGCAGTCGGGCCCTAAACTATTAAACAAACAAAGCAATCAACAAGACCACGACCAGTCGTGGTTATTCCGGAATATACATTCGTACTCTAACTATCATGTTAAGAGCGCAACATACGTGGTACACCTGGATAATGTAGTCGGGCTTTAAACTATTAAACAAACAAAGCGATCGACAAGTCCACGACCTATCGTGGTTATTCCGAAAGACCAGTGTTCTAAAAGGTGGAAAGTGGTGGCGGGGCGCCCTAGGCCCCGCCACCGCCTCGGCCGCCGTGGCAGCTGCCTCGGCCGCCTTGGCGCCGCCGCGGGGGGTGGTGTTT
>JAOYMZ010092246.1:0-10659 GCA_025802335.1 Pinguicula primuliflora
TTTTTAGAAGGAAAAAAAGCATGTCATGACATGCTTATTTTTTAGAAGAGAGAGGTTCTAAAAATTAGAATAAGTAGCAGTACTTTTACTGCGCAAAACACTCATTTTTTAAAAAATGATTCTTATAATATAATTATAATGTTTAGAATCTTACGCAAAACAGGGCTTTAAAAAAAGTCCAGGTTTCTCTTATTTTTCACTCATTTTCCCTTCTTCTTCCTCTTTTCACTTTTTCTTCTTCTTTTAACCCTTCTTCTTCTCTCCTTCGGAAGGCTGACGGAGAGTGACAAAAATTCCTACAACAAATCTTCCGCCGGCAAATCAAACCAGATACCAAAATTTCCGACGACAACAATTATTCCGTTGCCAAATCGAGTAATTCTAATTCCCTTTCTTCTTCTTTCTTCCGTAAAGCGTGACTATAAAAACTTTGGTTATTGAAATGGATTTCCTCTTCTATATAAAAGTGTGTTATTGAAATGGGTTTCATCCTCTACATTAAGAATATTTTGATGCTTCATCAAAGATTTTGATAATTTGAGTGAGATAGACATAATTACCAAAAAAATATTGAGCAAAAGATCAACTAAGTATGATCTTCCCCTCAATTTTGACGCATCTATCAAGTCATTTGCTGCAAAGTTTACACATATTACCTTAACCTCTGGGCACGAAAAAAACACGGTAGTATGTCATTGAGCACTGTTGTGGCCCACACTCAGGGCCGGCCCTGGGGACCGGGATGCCCTAGGCGGCCCCCTAGCCCAGTGGCGAAGCCAGATTTCTCGGTAAGGGGGCACAATTTATCGTTCTACCAAAGATCGATGGATATTATATAGCTTAATTTTAGTTATTAGGTGGTATCAGACTTAAGACCGGTGGTAAAACGTCCACTCTTTGTAACTAGTTCTCTGAAAATTTTGACAAGATAAATCCAAAAACATTAAGGAATTTTTTTCAGCGATTCGAAGTAGACAAAAAATTACCCAAAGAAAATCCAATACAAAAAAATATAATATTAATACAAATGTGTATTACTAAAAAAAGCTGTACAAATCAGAGATATACATTAACAAATGAATAAAAAGGCAAATATTACAATTATAAAACTCAAAAACAAAATATATTTATTTTTTGTTTTGTTTTTTTATATGAAGTCTTAACTTTCAAAAATAAAAAGAAATTTCTTTCATTCCTTCAAAGTCGGGTCCCAGTGAAGGATTGGAATAGAAAGTACAAAAAAACGAAAATCGAAGACAAACTAATAAATAAAATAATGGAGAATTTAGAGGAGACTGTTCATCTTCTTCCTCATCCATCCCCTACAATTTTTGTCTGCAAAACCTTTCACTCTTTTTTTTTTAAAATTTCGGGGTTTTTTTTGGGGGGGAGGGGGCACGTGCCCCCTCCCAGGCCTAGGTAGCTTCGCCGCTGTCCTAGTCGGATTCCCCTAACCAGATGTCCTTAGCCGAATGCCCTAGCCGGCCGGCTCACTGGGCTTACCCCAGGGCCGACCTGCCCACACTTTGTCAGTATGCAATCACGTCCTGCCACTTGGATTTCATCCGCTTTCAGTTCGTTTTTTCATGCGGTATAGAATTATCAGCAGTGCTTTCTTGACAAAGTTTTGCCATTGCCCCGCATAATTGTTTAAACGAATCCAGTCAAACATGGACACAAAATATGATGATAATTCAATGCTTGAAGGCAAGTGATGATAATTGTTTGGAAGGCTTGAAAGAGGGAGTGCAACATCTAAAAGGAGTGCTACAAATATTCCAGCTTATACCTAGATTAGCAGTGAATTTCTCTAAAAGCAAGCTATTCGGTGTGCATATATCAGCAGCTCAGCTAAACGACTATGCCACGCTTCTCTACTTTACTACAGGCAGCCTTCCATTCACGTATCTGGGCTTGCCTATAGGGAGAGTCCAAGACAAACAAAAATGTGGGATGCCTTGGTGGAGAACATCAGAACTCAGCTTCATAACTAGGAGAATAGACACCGCACTTTTGCAGTTCGTATAACCTTGCTTAAATCGGTGCTAACCAGTCTAATGGTTTTTTACCTGCCTGTTTTTAAAGCTCCTAAGCAGGCGTTGAAGCAGATGAACCAGATCTTGTCCATATTCATGTGGTATAACTCTGAAACACAGACACAGTCAATTCACTGGATACGTTGTGAACATCTCAAGCTAGGAGTCAAAGACCTGACTACAATGAATCATGCTCTACTCGCAAAATGGTACTGGCATCTCAGGACAAAAGAAAATAGTTTATGGACCAAAGTCATCAATGCAACGTACTTAGATGTAGCTGACAGTATGACAAAAGCACGACACATTACACTTCCAGAAAACACTTATATAGTGACATATGGTCAGTAGCAACAAGCGAAAAATGGTGCCTGGATCAGATTAAACTGCAGCTTGGGATGGAGACAAAGCTTTATTTTGGTGTACGCATTGGAAGGGAGATGACACTCTAGCAGAAATATTTCCTGAGCTAGATAGAATCACAACAGAGAAGAAAGCCAAAATCTTGGACATATACACAATAGAAGGAGGGACAATAAGATGGAGCATCACGTTTAGGAGAACACTGAGATAGTAGGAGCAGGATAAACTAAAAGACCTCCTGCAAATGACTCAAACATGTCCACCTTGAAATGGAAATGGATAAACTGATATGGACAACGGCCACATCTGGTTGCTTCACTATTGCAACTGCTTACAATGCTATATGTCCTCACACCTGGATATAACCATGACTGACAGGTCGCATCAGGCATAAGAGGGCATGATATAGTCATGACGATGCAAGGACTCTGTGTCTGAAGCATGAGAGGCAATGAAGATGTGCACCATTAATTCTTTTGAGTATGATCAAGCAAAAGATATATGCAAGGGCATGTATAATTGGATTGGAGTAGGTGCAAGGGCAAATATCCGCTTTCAATCCGTTTTTTCATGCGGTATAGAATTATCAGCAGTGCTTTCTTGACATAGTTTTGCCGTTGCCCCGCATAATTGTTGGAACGAATCCAGTCAAACATGGACACAAAATATGATGATAATTCAATGCTTGAAGGCAAGTGACTCATTGCCATTTTATGAGGATAAATGTATCTTAATATGACTTCAGATTATACCATTCGTATAACATTGGCAACACCAAAAAACATGACTGCAGATAAATAACAAGGTTTTCCATAACTGAGTACCTGTATCATATAGATCACTAATATACAAGTCTAATAAAGATATAACATTAGGGAAATTACTCTACTAGTGCAAGATGGATTGGCATCAACCAGACATGAAGCAGAGGTGTAACATTAGGAAGCTATTATACCAGCCAAAACATCCCTCTTACCGCGCGCATAAATTGTGTATACTAGTCGGATGGCATCGATCCATCGGTCCAAGGACTCCCAAGAATCGGCAACCTACAATATTTGGAAAAAAATAGAAGATGTCACTACATCAGAACGTTAAAGGAAACAACAAAAAAGAGACAGCAAGGATCCTGCAAAAAAAAAAATAAGAAAAAAACAACCCGGGCAAATAGCTTAAATATATACCAAGTAAACAGGACCATGAATTGTATCAATGCATAGGCCTGCACCAGGTGGTAACGTAAGATCAGCACAGGGGGATGCAGAAACAATGTCTGGCACATCCACTCTGATAGCAGAGTTACCGGCAGGCATATCACTCGTATTTGATGAAAGGCTAGGCGAAGAAAGTCTATCATCAACATTCGTGATCTGCATGAGAAATGATACTTATTTGTCAACTTGCAATGTATTCAAGAAAATGAAACGCAAGAAGAAGATATGATATAGGGCTCTCCTGAAATATCAGTAATCTTTTACGATAACCAAACATCACCAAAGGATGAGACAGTCATAAATTTGTCGGATTAAATTTGGAAGTACAAAAGTGTAATGGTGAAAGGGATAGGCAGCAGTTGATTATATTAGCGTTTTTCTTATTTGACAAATATTGGTATCCATACCCTTTGACCTATAAAACGCTGTTTACAACAACTAGGCCAAAGGGACACCAGACCATTGCAGCAACTTTGATAGAGCAATTGACAGGACACAAGATTTCTGAACTTAACAAGGTCATCAAACAAAAAATCGAAATTCCTGTAGGACCACGGCCCACGCTGAAGTTTCACATTTTCTTTTGGTTGAATAAAAATAAAATTCAGGGCATGCATATGCATTACAATATGCTTTGGCACGACATGGTTCATGGGGATCCGTTTTAATACCATAACCAAACATATCTGTTCTTACCTGTTGGAGTCCTTCATGGCTCAGCACAAACTGAGAGGGTTTCCAATCACAATGAGGGGCAACAGAGATTCCCGCTGGTGGTGCGGTAAGATATCCAACCTTTAGATATGGAAGTGGCAGCTGGAAAATACAAATTCTTTTCAGGGATATTACTCCAAAGATTGTAACAAGGTAAATGTAACGTAATCTATTCAGAGTTTCCAATCGTTCCAAAAATAGCCAGAGAACAGCTCCCATTAGAAAAAATAAAAGATGAACATGTGGAGAAAGCACCGAAGAGATTAGTCGGTCTGATTAGATAAGTTGGGGAAAAAAATGTCTAGAAATCGAATGCTTACCATTGAGCGAACAAGCTTTAACGCACTACTGTATACCTGCACAAGAACATAATGTCTGTAAGGTTTACTAAAAAATTATTAGTAGATTCATCGAGAAATCAGGATTAAGACTACAAGGAAACATTTTATGGCATTCAATATCAGTAAGGATAGCTGAGATTTTAATTTCCCCTTGAAATGCTTACAGAGTAACTGGGTTTTAGTGCATGGGCAGCGGCAATGTACACTGCAGACTGGCTGTATAATTCATCAGGAGAGATGTCCTTTGTATTCACATATCCTCCTGCCCTTGAAATGTCCTCTGCTAATCCATACTGCCAGAATTGGTTTTTAGAAAAAAAAAAAAAAATTAAAGGCCTCTCCGCAAATATGAAGTTTTTTTGGTTACACAATAATAGTTACGTTTTCCATGAAAAAGGTATCACATGCTACCAAGTTATTCAAGAGAAAGAAAAATGCCAAACTAACCAAAACAGTCCCGAGATTGTATATTGCTCGATGAAAATCAAACTGCAGCTGTATCGCTGCCCGAAACTGTTGACAACGTATAAATGTATAAGGTTGTAGAAACAGATACATTATGCACTGTAAATGCTGAACCAAGCATTCAAGCGCTCCACTCATATGGATGAATTCTATACCTTGCTGATTGCAGTTTTAACTATGTGCTGCTTCTCACGAGCAGGAACAATTCCGCTGAGTTCCTGACGCGAATTTCCGCAAACAAGGTAGCAAAAGCATTAGTGTGCATGAAATGTGGCAAAATGTGGCAGCAGGAGAGAGATGGCTTCAGAAATATAGATAAATGTGAGAGAGGGATATACAGAACGCACCTGAAGAGCAAGTCCCCAATTGTTTAGTGCCTGTAATTTCATCTCGGAGTTAGTACAAATAGCTCAAATTTGAACCCTCCAACATGAATTCAGAAGGAAGGAAAAGAATATAAAATATTTAAGAAGAAGCACAATTCACCCACCCAGTATGCAGTGCAGGTTGCAACTGCATGCAGCTAGATCTAGGAATAAAGAGTATTACCTGGGGACTGTTCCAGTTGAGTTGAACAGCTTTCTCATAATTCTTCGTGGCCTGAAATAAAAAACAAGAATAAATTATAAGATAGAGTTTCTTAAGCATGGAAAAAATATGAGAAAAGTTTTAACAGGAAAAAGTCAACATAAGGAACCCCAAACACAAGCCCAATAATTTATCAATTAACACGATATGATAACAGCTAGTATTTCCTTTCTTGAAAATTATTTTCATGTTTAACTTTAACGGGCAAGATTCTGGTAACATTACATCTCAACTGATTCACACTTTTAATTGAAGCTGTGTGCACATAAAATGATCCCTTCTTAAACTTGCGACAGATAATAAAGACCGCTATCCGATGGCACACCAGAATCATCCGGATAAGATTTTAGCAAGTCAGATGGGTTCATTCAGTGAAAACGGAGGAAATACAGTTGCAAAAATACTCGGGAGTTGGGAGCACACTAGGGTCGGTAAAAATTTCCTGGTTTGCCCATCTGTTTCTCGGAAAATAATGATTTCAATAATTCCAATTTACAGGATCAAAGATTATAGCAACAAAGCACTTTTAGCCAACAAGCAAAGATCAAGAAGAGAACTATTGGACATTGATCCCAAAGAAAAGAAAATTCATTTATCCATTCCAGCAAATATACGAATCAAAATCTCAGTTTGGCCATGAAAATATTTAACATAAAAGAAAACTAAGTAGGATTCTACCTGTTTCCAAAGTTCCTCAGCTTCCCTTGTTCGGCCTCGCATTTTTGCCCGATCAGAGATTGCTATAGCTAAATTATAATATGCCTGAAGTATATGAAAAAGAATAAATTACTTCACTGATTCACAGAGATGTCTGAACAGAATATCGAGAAAGTAACAGACAAAAGGTTTTGAAGTACACAGATAGTTCACAATTGCATCAAGCACACAGATAAACACAGTTGAACATAGCTATTTGAAGCCTTCTTGAATTCCAAAGCACTTAACAGGCTTGGAAATTTTATCTAATAACCAAGAAGTCAGCCAAAAAGCTACAGTGGATTAAGATGCAGGGTACATACATCATTAAGAGTGGGGCAAAGACGGACAGCCTCCTCATATTTTCTGCAAGCCTCTTCAAGCAAAGCATCCTTGGAAGGAGAAGTGGATTCTGGATTTACATTATCAGCACTTTCCTGCATGGTGAAAATTACAGGAAACTTAGAGTGTCACCACATGGAATGCAACTTCAAGACATTGTCCGTGAACTGCTTCAGGAACCAAATTACATAATTACTTCAACTAGCATCTTATAGGACATTAAGGAATATGGAAATTGCTCAAACCTGAAGGACCAATGCCCAATTGTACAATGCATCATAATCCCCTGGGTTTCTTTCTAGAGCCGTTGCATACCTGCAACCAGAAAGATGACTGTTGTGTTAACAAATGCAACCTTGTTATATGTTCACAATCTGCAAACATTATGGCAGCAGAGACCAAAGCCACTAAAACTGTTCTATGAAATTTTTCATGCACACCAGACCATGAATAGCAAACGTCTTAAACTGTAAGGCTATTATTTATAGGAGTGTCAACCTTATTAGATGTACGGAGCAATATAATTTATGGGAATATCAAGTAGCATAAAGGAAAAGATGGGAAGGAAAACACAAGATCTTGCAAATTGCCATTCTCCAATACATGTAAGAGTAAATTTGATTAGACACAGATAGTCCGTCTTTGTTGGAGAATGCATTCAACTGCTTGCGAAAGACAAGTGAACAGAGGGCTCAATTCAAGAAATAAATGAAGATAGTGAACACAAGATAATGATGACTACCTCTTAGCGGCAAAAGTAAGAATCCTTTGACGAGATCTGCCTTCCTCATCAGAAACACTCACACTATTAATCAAATCCATGGCAGCATTATCTAGTGCAATTTGTTGTTCTGAAATTGCTTGGCTGGAACAACATAGAAATACCAAAAAGGGAAAAATTTAAGAAAATCTCATTAGAAATCCAAACATACAGTTCATGTATGCCGTTGAGGAATCCATCCAGTTTATGTGATTAAGAAAAGGAGATTCAAGTCAATTGTATCAGATCTGCATTATTCCCAATTCTGCCTTTCAAACTTTCAAAGGTCCATAAATGCAGGCACTGAGACAGTAAAAGCCAAATAGATCAAAGAACCGAAGCACACACCATAACACAAAATGAAAAAGGTTGTGGTAGTGAGAAACTGTCATTTAAAAGAGCATTCTTGATAACATGGTAATGTCTAGTAAAGGCACCACCATTCAATAAGTGAATGCGCACATCCCTGCATCTGGACTCCTGCTCCCTATGTTTCGGAGCATTTTTACCCATCAACGTGAAACTTCACAAATGTTTACATTCCACGTCTGAATCATCATTTAGATACAGTATCGAGTTCACAGCAATTTACTATATCCTTGAAAATGATCAGCCTCACACCAATTAAAATGTGGATAAACAGCAATAACAACAAAAATCACGTTCATGCATGGATGCAAAAGTAGAAGAAAGGTTTTGCTCATAGTTTCCTACATTCTTATCAGCGTATGAGCATAATTCTTGTTAACAGTGATTCTTTTTTTAGATTTCAAAAGCATCCACATTCTAAAATCTGGTCTTCTCTTGCTGATATCCAACCACGCCTCAGAGCTAACCATCCATTTCTCCTCATTTATCAAAGTAAGGCCGACTATAGTCTTTATGTGCCTAAATGGCTAGAGTTTCAAGCTTTCAGGCTGTGAGGCCTGAGTAGAATATTGTACCATAATTTAACCGATAGCTTCAAACAGCTTCATGGCTTTCAATTACTTAAACAGAGAACCGTGCATAATAAATACAAACAACTTCAAAGGAAGGGCCAAGGGTGCTGAAAGTTGCACAAGAATTTCTAAAGCCCATCATATCTCCTAAACTTAATGAAATCTCGAAAAAAGAATCCACCTTTAATCCGTCAAAAGCTAACTAACCTGTGAGGAGTATCGGTCTCCCTCTCGTCATTTTCGTTCGCATCCCCATTCTGCAAATTACTCAGCAACTCCCTCATAGTGAATGTCCGATTCCCTTCGGGATTCCCTAGCTTAGAATCACTGTCACCTTCTTGATTTGATTGCTCCACTCGTAAATCTGCATTACTTAATTCATTCGTAATTTCTTCTTCACGAGTAGAATTCGAATCCTCGTCGTTAACTGTTTGGGCCACATGGGAACCGTCCGCATCATCGCTAACCGGTTCTGTATCGCGCAAATCCACAGCCTCATCATTAACTGTTTGAGCATCCCGGGAATGCTCCGTCTCATCAGTAGCTTGCTTTGCATTGACGGAATCCTCAGCGTCATCATTAACTTGCTCTGCATCCGTGGAATCCTCCGTCTCATCATTAACTGGTTTTGCGTCGCTCATCTCAGTCTCAGCATTAAAGGGTTCTGAATTTACGGAATTGTCAGTCATATTTTGCCGTCCATCGGTGCCGTTCGAGAGGGGTAGCTGAGGATCTGGATCGGTTAACGATGGTAACGCCGGCGCTGCAGCTTTATCTTCGGTATGGAGCTGGATTTGGGACGTTCCGTTGTGCAAATAAGATGGCTCCAAACCGGAAGACATGTGGATGCAATGTGTGATATTCCACCGGAGACAGACGGATCTTGTTTCTCCTCCTCTTCTCTGCAACAACCAGAAATTCGATTTGGGTAGTAGACTTCGCGAGAAATTGAAAGGTACTTTTTATTTTCTCAGTTCGGTTCCCAATCTTGGAATTTACACACATTTAAGATAGGCCCAGGGCCAGAAGCCCGCACTTAAACGTTTAAGAAGATTGGGCACAACCACAATCGATGTGGCAACAATTTTTTCGCGAATTCCAATGATGGTAACTGTGATATGATCATCTAATAAGAGTATAAATCAAAAATTTTCTTCGATTTCTTATCTATTGTAGGTTAAATTTTTCCGGAAATACATTTAAAGAGAGTGTGTGTGACAGAAAGCATCAACAGGCATAACGTGCATATTGCGTATCTAAGGCGTGTTCCATTTTTTAATTATGCGTTTGATTCTGAATTCTAATTGATTTTATGGACAAGATTGTTTAATTCGCTATATGGGTCATGCATTTTTTGTGAGAATTTCAATTCTGTGGTCCGAACGTTTATTCTCTAGGTTAATAATACAGTTGGTGGTCTACATTCGCTCACCCCACACTTTGGAGTCGGGATTACAGTGCTTAGTCGAGTACCCGACTACTTGATTCTAGGTATTTATAATATATATATTGATCTCTTTTCTATTACTTGCAAATGATATTGAGTTTATTTTATAAGATTGTAAATTTTGTTGAAGTAAAAGTATCGTTCGAACCTTAGAGGAACATGCGTCGATTGTGGCTTGAGAACTATTCAAATCGAGGAGAACATATTGTTCATATCATTATTCGACCTACTTTACATGAGATGTGGTCTTAGTAGAGATATAATAAATTTAGTTTTGCAGTACAATCTCAAAAGTAAGTTCGACCATGCTGAGTCTACCATTTTCTTACGTGATAATGGCAATGTTGCTGGAGTTTTTAGCCAACGTGAGAACGAGCATTCTACAAGACACACATTGGGAGTTGTTTTGTGTTCTAAGGGAGTAGCCGAATGCATGCCTGAGACCATGAACCAAGATGGTGTAAAAGCTGGCTCCATGGTTATGCCGAGACATTATTTTGAGACGTTCGATGTGGTAAAGTGTGAGACCAAAGCTAACAGATTGGTTGTCAGTCAGCTCAATGTCAACGAAAATGAACAACTAAGGCTCCAAGAGTGATTTTAGGTTGATTCACCTAGGAATTCACTTTAGACTATGTTTAGCTCGGGAACATCAAAAAAATGTGGACAAGAATTTGAAAGAATTGGATGAGTAATAAAAGAATTGGATGAGTTGTTGGATGAAGAAGAAGAGTGGAAGGAGAAGAGGAACA
>JAOYMZ010092247.1:0-10659 GCA_025802335.1 Pinguicula primuliflora
CGTTGATAAAATTAGTGAGTATCGGACCGTAAAAAAAAAATTTAATAAATTTTTAATAAAAAATATTTTTTTAAAACCGGCGGCGAGGCGCCGCCTGGCCGCCCCCAAGACCGTCCAGCGACTTCTCGAACTTTGCTCGTACATAACAATGGAATAAAAGCATGAAATTCACCAATCAATCGTCAACGGTCGTAACAACATAAAATTAATCCTCAGTCAAATACATAACCAATTTTAAATGTCTCATGAATACATTCACGTTCACAAAATATAACATAAGTCATGATAATAAAAGAAAACATCTTAACCACAGCTCCTGTCTCCTCAATCTTGATCGCGACACTCCGGCTCTGCAAGAAAATACATACATAGGCAGGTGAGCTTCGAAAAGCTCAGTAGGTGGCCATCCTCGAATTTAAATTAAGATCAGTGCATATGTTTTAAATATAAATCTTTTAATTTCTCTAAATTATCCATGATCACGTACGACCCGTACTAGCCCTCGCTAAATCAATTATTCTGTAAGCTAATCCGAATCAATTGTTTTTATCCTTCATTTAGCATCCTCATATTGAAAAAGAGATCGACAGACACATCCTTGCGATAGCCAAGAACCTGCGTCTGTCGCCACTGGGAGGCCATGACCGTAACACAGATTGTTCCCTATTTGGCCTCATGGATAAGGCCCAACACCTAAATCCCAATCCAAGGAAAGTAATTTTTTTTTTAAAAAAATTTATTGGGCGGTCGTCCCCCTCCACCAAATGTTTTTTTGTTACATGTATCATATGCCCAAAATTAAAAAGAAAAGAAAAATCACAAAAGTAAGTAAAAGCAGTATCAGCAGCCGCATCCTTCACGTTTCTGAGGCCGGCAAGCTGTGTTTTGTAGAGCAGCTTTGAGTAGAAGATGTTCTTGGAACCTTTGTTATCACGTAGTCTCAGCTGCTTATGTGATCTGTAAGCTCTTGCACCACCAAAGGTGCTTGCTTATTCGCCGTGTTTCCAAGGGAGCAGCAACAGTCCTCCAAACAAACCAGCTTCCAATATCATCAGCAAAATTATCCATCTCTAAAATTCATCCAAAGCTGTAATAGCAATCGTTTGGCAGCTCATCCTCATGCTCAAGTGGGTCAAGAGCAGTTTGTGCGCCAAAAAATATGTAAGTGCAGCAGCGAAAGTAGACCAGCATAACATAGAATACCACAACATCAGAATAGATTCAAATGCAGAATAGCACAGCATCACATAAAATACCACAGCAAGTATAGCAGCAGTATTGGGATATTTTGAAGCGGAAGATGAACTCAGCATCATTTTTGAATATGTAGTTTAGCCTCGCGTACCTTGGCCGGAGATGAGAGCCGTTAAATGCTCCCACCCCCGTGGCAAATGTAGACTGCTAAATGGCTCACTTTTGGAGCCAGGCACGCAGCCGGAGCAATCAGGTTTCATTCTTTGTAAATTAGCATCAAGTTTCCATTTTTTTTACTCCAGCGGTGAGGTGGATTTGGCTTTGCATCTGCACCTGCACCCCCTGGTTGTCATCATGCTATGCCCAACATGAAGAATCTGGATGTATCAGGTCTCATCTATCTCCGTTCATCCTTGGCCGGAAAGTTCTGCTGCAGACAACCAGCACCAATTTGCCCTCGCAATTCATGAGTAAGAATAGATTAGCATCAAGCACAATGAAGAACAGCCATTGCCACAAATGGGGAATGAAGATGCTGTGCACTTGCAGTTTTGTATACCTCTGTCGGAGGTGAAAGCTAAGGGATAGCTAGTTACCTCCGTGTAATCAGAGACTGCGAGATGATTCCAAGATGGGAATCAGGCTAGCAGCCGAAGTGTTCTAGATAATACAGTATTAGTGGACACAGCTGCTCAGTTTCTTTTGAGTTTAAGACCTGCAACTGCAGAGGAAGAAAAGTTAGTCGCCTCGGCACCTTGCTAGCCTATCTTGTTGATATTCTACACGAGCTTGAGACGGCATCATGGTCTCCAGATAAAAGTTATGATCGCCAGAGGAATAACTCCAACAGGCTAGCACATAAGCTAATGTAGATGGGGCAGCTTTGATGGGATCATAAATCACAGCACAAGGTGAGGCCTTCATAACTGATTCCCTGATGCGATTGAACATGAAGAAGGACTTCCACGGACAGCCTCATCCAGTGTTGCTTCGTAAGAAGGCCAAACTGGGGTCAATATGGACAAGGATTTTGGGGAGAAAGCGAGCAAAACACATATGTAAGCCAGAATAAATCCCTTTTAATCTGTTGCCCTCGGCCGCTGGTACAGTGAAGACAAAACCAGCAAGGAATTCGCCATCGGGGTCTAGAATGACACCACTAACTCCTTCCAGAGATCCCCCACTCTCCCTGTAGCAGCAAGTATGCAGGTGATAGTAATCATCAAACAAACGCATTCGCTGTCCATGCTGTCGTTTAACCACAATCTGAGGTATAGAAACTTTGAGTTCTTCTAGTAATACCCTCTCATGTGCTGAAATGCCACTTTTGAGCGTCACCTGGCCCAACATGCCCCGAAGTAATTGCAAAGCAAGATATTTCACGCTACTTAGCTCCAATCCCTCTCGGCTACTACTTCTGTTTGCATGTGTATGGGGCAGTATGCAGGAAAACAAGTAAAGGTGCATGTGGGGCGTGCTATGTGATAAACACCACAAGTGGTGCGTCGGATTCTCTATTAACATTGATATTTGCTCAGTTATATCAGCAGAGTTATGGGCCATTCTGCATGGTCTCACTTTAATCTGGACATGAGAGATAGGCAAGGTTATTTTACGCACAACGCACGTAGGTCTGTAAACGAACTGGACTCGAACGAACAAGCAATTTTCGAGCTTGGTTCGCGAGCTTAATGAGCTGAGTCGAACTCTATATTTGAGCTCGATCCGCTCGTGAACGAGGTCACGGACCGAGCTCACGAACACGTTTGCGAACAGGCTCACGAACGAGCTCACGAACACGAGCTCACGAGCTTTTTATTATTTTTTATTATTTAATATATATAAAAATTAAATAATATAATATTATTATATTAATGTTCGCGAGCGACTCGTTAAGGGCTCGCAAACAAGCTCGAGCTCGTTAAGCCTGTTCGCGAATACAAGTTCAGGCTCGAGCTCGTTAAGTTTAACGAACCGAACGAACGAGCTTTTAACGAACCGAATACGAGCTTATTCGCGAATAACTCTGTTAATTACAGCCCTATACGCATGGATAGTAAGCTTGAACTCAATTAATCTCAAGGCGACTCATGTGATCTCCTAAATGAGGGTCTTCGTAGTAGGATCTAGATATTGTTGCAACAGTGTGATGTGGAATTTATTGAATATGTGCCACGAGCCACTAATCATGAGGCGGATTATCTTACCACAATTTCTATATAAGGCCAAACCATGGCCTCGAGCATGGTAGCCCGTTCTTCGACTCCAAACCATATGGGATCCACCTCATTAAACCCAGAGGATGATGAGGATGATATCTCTATCGGACAGATGGGATGAGAGATTCTTGATTCCCAACTCCACATCATAGTCCTTCTCGAAATCTTGTTATCATTAACCGCCTTGAGAAGCGATTGTTGTTTGTTTCGTTTTGGTCTTTTTATGCTTCGCCTTCGGCTCCCCTTATGTCCAAAAATAATAATAATGGTTTCAGGAGTAAAATTATCTTTTCGGCCATTTTTCAATTCTCACACGGGATAAATTACTCTTTGTCGAAATCACATGAGGATAAAATGACAATTTTCTAACTACAATGAGTAAATTAATTTCATCCCAAACCACAATAAGTTAAATTAGATTTGACTCCTATAAAATAGGATAAACCTAGACCAAGTGTCTATGTACACACGCAATACTTATCGACATAATAAGAGAGCAACTATTTCTATTTTCAGTCCCCCAGGATTCTAAATTTCCTTAAATCTCCCCATCCCAGACTTGGAGACTTTTCTTCGTCCAGGTTGCGCCAGTGGACCCCGCATATGCTTTTGAAATTGATTGAATGGTTCAGATAACCGTCACCCGCGAGTAAGCAAAACTCGGATGGGGCGATAACGGCGATAACGGCGATAACGGCGGAACCTCAAAAATCCCATCCCCCATTCCCTCCTCCCAAACGGACGTCCATCTCGACGGCATCAGCGGCCGCGCCGCCGTCATATTGCCTCCCTCCGTCTGCCTACCTCCTCCTTCTATTTCCTTCCTCTTCACCTCCACTTCCCTGGCCCTTTTACGACGAACATCCTCCGGAGCATCCGGTACCGCCTCCTTCGCTGGGATCGGATTCGTCGTCCCGATCTCGAGCGGGAAACTGAGTATCGCTTTGCTTCCCCTCAGCGCGAACGCCGCCCTGTCGTACGCTCTCGCCGCCTCCACCGCCGTGTCGAATGTCCCCAGCCAGACGCGAGTGCCCTTCCGCTTCGGATCTCGTATCTCCGCCGCAAACTTCCCCCACGGCCGCTGCCTGACACCTCTGTAATGAGCCCTTCCTCCTCCTCTGCCGCCGCATTCCGTATTTAGCGGGACGGCTACGTTGAGTGCCGGCTTCCTCTCACGGAAACTCAAATTCTTCCGTTTTCCAACAATGGGCTCCGACTCGAACTCAAAGAACACCGTCGACCCACCTTCCGAATTATCCCCGCCGCCGCTCACGGCGTATACCGGCACCGAAACGGAGGAAGCACACGAATTGTTATTGCTCGCGAGGTCAGAGATCACGGAGCTGGAGCTGCTTGAGGTCCTGGATATATGCGATCCCATTGAGAAATCACAGTAATTCTCCATGAAAGCTGAATCATCCAGAAGATGCTGTCGTATGATCTCCAGGGCTGAAGTTTCATCAGGGGACGCCATTTGTGAACAGAGTAAGAAGCTTTTTCCGTTTTGGAGTGGAAAACTGCGAGTGGAAATGATGATGGTTATATAAAGGTGTGGAAAAAAAATGAAATTGGAAATGGAAGTTTCAAGGTATGTTTCCTCGTTAGTAGTGAGGAAGAGGCGAGATTAATTTAAATAATTTAATTGTTTCATAATTATCCATAGAATAGTCTTAGTCTAGCTTTACCGGTCGAATTGTGCCGGACTCAATACAAACTAGATTTATTATTATAAAATATATAATATTAAATATAAATAAAAAATAAATAAATTTAATCATAAAAAATAGTAAAATTTATAAATTTTACTGTTTATAAGGATTTATAAATTTATAATATTGAGCTCTTATGTCTATAGATATAGTTTTAGATTTTTAAAATGTCGAAATCGTCGAAATATTGATTTTATAAATTTTACGATTTATAAGATTTAGGGTTTATAGGGTTTAGGATTCATAGGATAGGTTTTTAAATTTTTAGAACGGCGTAGCTACCGAAATATTAATTTTAAAAATAAAATATATAATATTTATGGATTTTAATCACTTGGTATTCATTATCTTCTACTAAAGTACTGTTTATCAAAAATGTGAAATGGGTGAGATCATAGATGGTTGAAAGGAGAATCGCTATATCCCACGCCTCTCATCCAACCTCCATCCCACCTCCGCCTAAACAATCCTAGACATCGTTAAGTCATCACACTATCATGCAATCTATAAATTAGGTTGCATTAATTAAACTTTCTCTTACTTCAATTACATGAATCTTAGGTCATGACACTGTTCACCCACTGAATTCAGTGTGGCAAAAAATTGTCCTCTTAATCGTAAAAAATACTTTTAGCACTATTTTTTTGGAGTACTTTTAGCACTATATGAAGGCATGTACTACCCACTCCGTTCAAAGTAATTTAAAAGATTTTAATTTTTTGGTGGAGTCCTAGCAATCTTGAAATTATTGTGTCTCATCTGTTGTTATGCTATTCATACTCCACCATTATTTCCCAACTTATGCACCAATTTATGAAATGTTTCTTAATACATCTCGAGGTTGTTAAAATATTCTATGACATAAATACTTATTAATTCGATCCGAGGGAAATTTACACTTCATTAATGGAGATATGCATGAAAAAAGGATTTCAAATGCATGGAGGATAGCTTGCTTGGGACAGCTATGTACATTGGATTAAAACATTTGCAAAACACACGACCCTTTATACATTGATATCATTCAACAAATGCATGTATCATTTTTCATCTGTCAATTTGAACTACCCACTAACGAGAAACAATATAGCTTGTGTGCTTAATGAGAGTAGTTCAGGAGCATAGATCATTATCTCGTACAGAAGTCGCCGGCTCAATGATTTGATTTTAAAATTTGCGGACGAAGTGTTTACACGATTGAACCGTTTGCGTTCCCACTGCGGTTTTAATTGTTTATACTGCAATTCCTATTTTTTCTCCAAATTTGCATTAATTGTAATGACAATTAATTTCAAAAAAATAACATATTGCCAATTTGCCTCTATGTAGTTTCATGTTTCTGCATGCAAACAAGCGAGCATTCAACTATTCATCCAAATGTACTCAGAAAGATCACGAACTGAAAGTCAATGCTCAAGGTTTGAACGTTGACTAAATCAACTCAGTCTTTTATGTTTTGGTTATCTTCTTATTCCATGACGTCTTGACCAAAATTTCCTTCGGTCAAAATCACGGTGCATCTCGCGCTACACTCCTGGCACGTAATATAGATGGCAGGTGAGTGTATTAAATCCGGCTTCGCTGGCATTACTATAATAAAAAAAATTGATGTACACGGTAATCATTTCAAGGAGCCTGAATCTTAGTATTGAAATGATTACTTTTTTTTTTTGGTAATTTATTGAAATAGTTACATTTTTTTTTGGGATAAGTGAGTAAGTTTTATTAATGTATTGTTTACATATTTACATTTTCACCATATCAGGCCTCTTGAGTCTCACCAGTCTTGTGCTTATGCTTACTACTTCATGCAATTTACAGGATTTAGACACCAAGCACCTAGCCCAATTTCAGGGCCCAATAGCGTTTTGGCCCGCATAATAAGTCATAGCCTGAGTTTGACAATTTCAAGTACTCCCTCTTCATCGCAGGCTTCTTGTCTGAAAATGATAGCATTCCTACATTTTCATACTTCCCAGATAGTTTGTTGCCAGATCAGTGTCCATATTCGCCAAAGTTTACAGGGGAAAGTCGTGTTTTGCGACAGGTGAACCAATTCTTCCCAGTTCTGTGCGAAGTTTGTTTGAATTTCAAGCCAGTCGTATAACTTTTTCCATATATTTCCTATTGTCGGGCAGTGAAAGATGAGGTGTGCCACCGTCTCATGCTCTTCTTGGCAAAGAGGGCAGTATAGGCTTCTATTTGTGAAACCCCTTCGCGCAAGATTGTCAGCCATCGGGATTCTGTTCTGCATTATCTTCCAGGTAAATCCCGCTATCTTTGGTATGGATTGTTTGTGCCAAGCCCTAGCTGCTATCACCGGATTTTCCTCAGTTTCCCAGTCTTCCTTCATAATGAGCTCATAGACTTCACTTGTTGGATATCGTAGCTGACCTCCCCTTTTCCATTTTCTATTATCTTCACACAGTGGATTTGAGGTCGTTTGTTTCAGGAGATCTGTCAACATAGTGAGTTCCTGTTCTTCATCCTCATTGAGTTGGCAGTGCCAGAGCCAGGCCCAGTTCCAGGTATTCTCAAACTTGCCTTTTTCATTAATCATGGCTAATTTATCGACAGCATTCTGATAGAGTTTAGGATATATCTGCTCTATTGTTTTCTCCCCTAGTCATACATCCTTCCAGAATCTTGTTCTTGCACCATTTCCTACTTCATGCTTCAGGTAGGACTGGAACCATGTTGAGCTAAGAACATGTTTCACCAAGTCCCGCCACCAAATAGAAACCTTAGCTTGCGCTAGATTCCTGGCAGGCAGAACTGGTCCGTATATTGAGTTTAGGACTTGCAGCCACAGTCCTGTGTCCTGTTTTATGATCCTGTATCCCCACTTTCCCAGCAACGATAGGTTAAACTGTTGCAAAGATTTTACACTTAGTCCTCCTCTGCACTTTGGAAGCCAGATGACCCTCCAACGTACCCATTTTATTTTTCTAGGTCCTGCTACAGTTTTACCCCACAGAAACTTACTCAGCAATCTATTCATCTGCTTTATAACACCAACCGGAGCTTTGTAGATAGATAGATAATAAACGGCCAGAGATGTTAAGACAGCTTTGATTAGTGTAACTCTTCCACCAAGGCTCAAGTATTTCTTATCCCATCCTAATATTCATTTCTTTATTGTCTCAATGACTGAAATTCATGTCCTCTCCAATCTTGGACTTACTCCAACCTGCACACCTAAGTAGGTAAATGGAATGGTTTCTGACTTGCATTTCAGGATATGTTGTTGCGCTGTCTGCTTTCTCCCAGTCACATTCACAGAAATCAGCTTACTCTTGTTGAAGTTTACTTTCAATCCTGAAGTGAGTTCAAAAATTCTTAGGATCCTCTTCATGGTTGCTATATCAGCATCTGTTCCATCCCCAAACATAATAGTATCATCAGCAAATTGCTGATGCGTGATCTGAACATTTTGCTCTCCAATTTGATAGCCTTTCAAACTTCCACTGTCCACAGCCTTAGTAATCAATATGTTGAGACCCTCAGCAGCTACTGCAAAGAGCAGAGGAGTCTCCTTGTCTCAGTCCCTTACCCATCAAAACAATAATTTGAAGGGAAATCTTAAGAAGCGAAAGAAACTGAACAACGCATCAAAATGGAAATTTGGGCAATGTTCTCCGCAAAAGCCAATAATTGGAACAAAAAGTTTCAGATGGAATCATTTTTTGAAGATCAGGTACCGATACTATGGAGCCTCTAAATGGGCCTGATATATGGCATATATGGGCTTAAATTTATGGGCCCATGTGAATATTGTAAATTCTGCTTACAAAAGTTTTATATAAAATTTAATTTACCCAAAAAATCTCAATATACCGAACAAACTAGCTCTTTTCAGGCATGTCATTATAAAAAAGCAGGTCATGATAGCAAATCAGAATTCCAAAAACACAATCATGAGAAAAATTTAATAGAAACTTGCATATTATAGTTCTAGTATAAATGAAGAGTTATCTAACTTCTTAGCTCAAAGGATTGAACTGTGGCTTCAGGATACAGGTAAGAGTTCGGCACATAATTTTACATCTTTAATGGCAGTTTCTATTTTATGCTGGAAGATTTGGAAAACCTCCCTCAGTAAATCAACTAAAAATCAACATTCACGGTAAGAAGGCAGCGACAGACTATTTTTGGAGGCGTTGCAGTTATTAGAGATAGCCATGGTGGTGATCTTATATTTGCCTGCACAAGAAGAAGTTTTGAAAATTCCCTGGATGCAAAAGCTCAATCCATACCGGAGGGGCCACAATATTGTCTCAAGGGAAATCTTCTCCAGGTCACAATTGAGTCATGTTCCTCATCAATCCTAGCGGGAGTTGCAAACGTTTTGCAAAATGGTATTAGATTTTTCATGCAGGTTTGCAATTCTTCCTCAAATGCTACGTCCCAAAGTCTGGCGGATTGAGGCATCTCGGATGGTAATGGAAATGTTGTCGACATCTCTCAAATTTTGCAGGAGGTTGGGATTCATCTAGCCAGTGGTCAAGCAAAGATGAGCTCCTGAAGTCAAATTCTGGAAGTGGAAAATGGTGAAGTATCAACTGGTGCCCCAAGTATGGATCCAAGAAGGAAAGAATCAGCATAAAATTCTTAAGAACAAAGGCTCAACTTCGTCCAAAAATATACATAACGGAACAGCTAGCCTTCTAGTTACGTGATAGGTTTTCTTTTTCCGGGTGGTAGACATCACACACATAAATTATAAAAAGAGGCAAGTCGGGTGTTATATTCATTCCTTCATTGTATTTTTCTTCGTCACCATGATGTTTGCCGGAAAAAGTTAAAAGAGGCGATACGATTTAGCCTCTTCACTAAAGATTTGGATAAGTAGGAGTTGCACTTTTTTTTAAAAACACGTCGATGTGGGGTTACGCATTAATGATAAAAGAGCTTTGTAAAAGCCGGTAATATTCTTACAAAATGCTTAAGAATGAATAGCTAGCAGTCCTAGGGTCAGTGGCAGAGGCTTTGGGGGTGCGTTTTGCATAGGGTGCAGATCGTGGGAATATCTAGGGGTCTAAATATGGGGTGCGGGAAGTTCATGTCCAAGAGAAAAAAAATTTTTAGGAAGTGCAGGTGCACTCCCCACGCCCCCAAGCCTCCGCCACTGCCTAGGGCCATCAAGACCCGAAAATCAGGAAATTTTTTTCATTTGCCACAAAATAGTGGCTAATTTTTGGATTTGCCACAAACTGGTCTTCCGAAGACTGGTGAGAGGTACCGGTCTTCGGAAGACCGGTATATAGAGACACCGGTCTTCCGACGACCGGTCTTCCGACGACCGGTGATAATTAAAATCGCTAATCAGCGTAATTAAGAAGATACTGATCTTCGGAAGACCGTTGGATTCGCTGGCGGGAACGGCCACTCATTCCGATGACCGGTATGTATCATTACGCGGAAAAGAAAGATACCGGTCACCTGAAGACCGGTATCTATAGGCACCGGTCTTCGGAAGACCGATGCCTATTCTATAAATTTGGCCACAAATTTCCCTAATACTTACAACCAACAAG